>JAUIMM010001299.1:575000-692500 GCA_031769625.1 Taudactylus pleione
CCTTCGTTTGTGAATGGGGCACAGAGTGAGAAGTGATAAGATACCAGCCACTCAGCTCCCAAATTTCATTTTTCAAACACAGCCTGTGAGATGACAGTTGGGAGCTGATTGGAGACCCCTGAATCTGTCCGTGACGTACAGTAATAATGTCAGACTTAAAGGGGGCAGGCCCAGCACAGATAAATAGTGTGTTCAGTACTGTAGGTTAACATAGATTTGGTCGACAGGCACTAGAATGGTGGATCAATCAACTTGCCTTTTGTTACTGTAGGTTTATTATACAAACAAGCCATGTCGACCAATAGTGTGTCCCCCTTTAGTCCATGTACAGTACAGTACAGTAGATTTAATCAGCCTGTCAATCAAATGTCTGCCAGTCATGTCAGTATGTGGTAACAACTGTCAGTCATCATCAGATACTGTAGTATCCAACACCCTACAGTGCAGTGTACAGTAATGTAGAGTATGTCAGAGTCGTGCATTGTACTGTATTCGTTATTGTACAGTATACTGTGATTATACAGCAATACTGTACTTACTTTGCCTTATACGCCTCCGGATCCGCTCTAGGCAAGGCCTGTCCCTCCTAAGCAGGTCCGACCACCTGCGCTGCAGTGACCTAACATTGCGGCTCAGGCCGTAGTGCCTATGTATTTCCCTGCTTGCACTTCTATATGCGACCTCTTTGTCTTGGTTTGTTGTGAAGGCTTGGTCTCGTCACTTCACCAAAACAAAGAGCTCGCCGGAGGAAAATCATCGCGCCCTACTAGCAGCCATTTTCAATAGCCAGTGACGCACGTCGTACATCGCACAGCGCATAACGTATGGTAAACGGCGCACGACGACACTAATTCAGTCGTTACGGCTGGCGTCTGTGGTGCACTGTAATGTACTTATAACTGTAGTGGCAAAGTCACAGACAGAAACCACTCTCAGACACAGTCCAAGAGACGTTGCTACAGTGTGTAAGGCCGAGACCGCATCTGCATTGTCGCATGTTTGCGTTTTGCGTTTTAGGTGCACAGTTTGTGATAAAGAGCCCTGTCTCTCATTCTATATAGTCCATTCACTACCAGTTTCTGCAGTTATGAAATCACTATTGTGTGGTACAAAATTCAATGGCACTGTCAGTTTTTAATGTACAGTACAGGCACATTCATAGCGGCACACTAGTTGTCCTAGCAGACGGGCAATGGTGTCCTTGGCAATGGTCACTATTCGTAGCATTTTTCAGGACACTAGGGCAGAGCTGACTGCTTACACTAAATAGATTAACAAAGCATCATTTATTATGGTAATGAGAGGCTCTTGCTTGCCTCTCATTACCTGATGACTCTCGGCCCACAGGGCATGCGCCAGAAATCCCACCGCAACCCTCCTACTGGGCATGCGCCCGCCAGAGATGGTAATTCAACAGCATACCGACTGCAGTAATACAGCCAACCAACTGTGCATGCTCAGTGATGATCTTCCATATGCCATGGCATAGCGCTATATGGTGTATTGCTTGGCACCGCAGAACCCATTGTACAGGTACCCCCTCCATTTTGAATCCATCGCAGATGGCAGACAGCCACCATAGCACCAACCGTGTAATACAGAGAGCTCTCTCTCATACAGATCCCACTACTACCATACTAAATAAGTGTGCAAGGTTGGAAGAGCATCACCATTGTCATGAGTTTGCGATGCAACGCTATTTTGTGCTTCAAACTCACAGTCAGCTTTGAACATAGAGAGCTCTCTCACAGACAGAAACCACTCTCAGACACAGTCCAAGAGACGTCGCTATAGTGTGTAAGGGCGAGACCGCATCTGCATTGTCGCATGTTTGCGTTTTAGGCGCACAGTTTGTGATACAGAGCCCTATCTCTCATTCTATACAGTCCATTCACTACCAGTTTCTGCAGTTATGAAATCACTATTGTGTGGTGCAAAATTCAATGGCACCGTCAGTTTTTAATATACAGTACAGGCACATTCATAGTGGCACACTAGTTGTCCTAGCAGACGGGGGATGGTATCCTTGGCAATGGTCACTATTCATAGCATTTTTCAGGACACTAGGGCAGAGCTGACTGCTTACACTAAATGGATTAACAAAGCATCCTTTATTATGGTAATGAGAGGCTCTTGCTTGCTTTGGGGGAAGGGACCTGATGCACTGTGTATGACTCTCGGCCCACTGGGCATGCGCCAGAAATCCCACCGCAACCCTCCTACTGGGCACGCGCCCGCCAGAGATGGAACTTCAACAGCATACCGACTGCAGTAATACAGCCAACCAACTGCACATGCTTAGTGATGATCTTCCATATGCCATGGCATAGCGCTATATGGCGTATGGCTTGGCGCCGCAGATCCCATTGTACAAGTACTCCCTCCATTTCTAATCCATTTCAGATGGCAGACAGCCACCATAGCGCCAACCGTGTAATACAGAGAGCTCTCTCTCATACAGATCCCACTACTACCGTACTAAATAAGTGTGCAAGGTTGGAAGAGCATCACCATTGTTATGAGTTTGCGATACAACGCTATTTTGCGCTTCAAACTCACAGTCAGCTTTGAACACAGAGAGCTCTCTCACAGACAGAAACCACTCTCAGACACAGTCCAAGAGACGTCGCTATAGCGTGTATGCCGAGACCGCATCTGCGTTGTCGCATGTTTGCGTTTTGCGTTTTAGGCGCACAGTTTGAAATACAGAGCCCTCTCTTGGCACTACAGATCCCATTGTAACCACTCCACTGGGCATGCGCATGAAATCCCATTGCAACCCCTCGAAGCAGACAGCCACCACAGCGCAGACATTGACGAAAGTTTTGCATTATTTAAACACACAATCAGTTTGTAAAGTCTTACTTTTAAGCAGCCTTTTAAACAACAACACTACAGTATTACAGTACAACACTACTAAAGTAGTTTCAATATAGTGTCCAGAGCAGACAGTGCCCAAAAAAAAATATACAGTATACGGTACGGTATATTCTTTTACAGGGATCGAACCCGGGACCATAATTCTACCAAAGTGATCACCTAACCACTAGCCCACACGACAGCTACAGTGAACCGCACAGAGCGGCCTCATCCTTGTGCACTCATCCTGCTGCTGTTTTTAATTAAAAAAAAATTGTCATACTGTAATTCATCCCATCTCAGTGAAAGCTCATTAATCTACAGTATCGGTTATACCGTGATAACAACTCGGGCAACTTCTCTACTGTTCAGTTACTGCACCGTGTGTACAATACTGTACAGGTACAGTATGTGCAGTGATTTGCATCCTGTTATAAGATCTTACTCTATGGTACAGTACAATACTGTACGGTATGTACATTATGTGACATTAAAAATACAGTATTGGTTGTGCGAACATGCAAATGCTGTGAATGTGATATCCATCCAATTTACTGTAAGTTTAACAGTATGGCATTCAGTACAAGGCATTTAGTACAAATTACAACAGTGGATCACTCGCCACCCAGTGGTTAAGCACTGTATTACATGCAATTACAACAGTGGAGCACTCGCCACCCAGCAGTTAAGCACTGTATTACATGCCGTAGCATATCCTTCATTGAAGAATACTACGGTATGCCACAAGTCCATGGCGTGACTCAGAGGCCTGCACGCCATGCCACAAGTCCATGGCTTGACTCACGCCATGCCATGAGCAACAAAATAGCTGGGCAGATCGGTAACTCTGTTTTTTTTATGTCCCTATATTGATCGGAAAATTCTGTTACAGAACAGAAGGTTTGCAATGGATTATTTAAGTCAAGTGTCTATTTAATTTTGGAAAGCACGCTTCCTGGTCCCCTTCTGGGATGAGAAAAATCAGCTCCCAGCAAGCAGTCATTGCACTCAAGAAAGTCACAATGTAATACTTAAACCTTAGGTCTGAAATGTTGCATTTGCTGCTCTGTTCCGCTTGTTCACAATATATCTCATATGGTTAAGTGGACAGTGCGAACAACGGCAGTTTGAAGGCCACTAACTATTTTTTTTTATGTCCCTCTACAGGTTGGGAAATGCCTTTAGAAGATTTGCAAAGCATTATTTAAGTCAATTGTTTATTTATGTTTGGAAAGCACACTTCTTGGTCCCCTTGTGAGCTGTGAGGTGGTCAAAATTGACTGGAAATGAGTGGAAATAAATATTATTGAAGTTATTAATACTGTAGGAACAAAAAAAGGCCCATTTTATGTGATTTCATCTGTTTTTTATTTTTAAGAAAAAAATCCAGATCCATAACCAAAACCAAAACACGAAAACAAAACACGGAGGTGAGGTTTTGGCAAAACCAATCCACATACAAAACCAGGGGAGATCCAGATCCAAAACCAAAACACGAGGGTCGGCCCACATCTCTAGTAATTGGAGTAGAATTTGTAAATTTCTACTACAACCCCTAAGTATCACTTATTTTTAGTAAGCAGATCGCATTTCCCATAATTGTAATGGGAAATGTGATCTGACCAAAGTTACTAAAAATAAAATAATATGTGAAAAAATACAGGGGAAAGCCCTGTGTTAATAACGCCACCTGGAGGTGGCGTTATCCAGGGTCTCCCCCGGTTACCGGACTCCTGCTCTGCTCTAACATTGAAAGCAGAGCCCGGAGCCAGCCCCAGTAATCAGCTGTGTGGTCTAAACAGACCACATGCTGATACCTTGTAAAAAAAAGTAAACAAATCAATTAAAAAAACAAACTTACCTGAGTCCAGGAACCGGAGTTCAGGGCTCCAGTGATGTCCTCCCTCCAGTCAGCTGTTCTCCCATGGTGCACTGGGGTCCGGACATCACCTGACAGGGTCCCAGTGCAGTATGGGATGTCACCTGACCGGAGCGACAGAGGACATCACCAGAGGGCCGTTAACGGCAGGTAAGTGTAATTAAGGGAGGGGGGGTCGCGGGGGGTTCGCGATCACAGGGGGCGTGGCTTATTGACGGGGCCAGGCTTTACAACAGGGGGGGTAGCAGCGGCGGCTGGTTGGCGCATGCGCAGGGCACTTGTCATCGTATTTTCTTGCGAAAATACCGTGATAAGGCTCCGGAGGGGATTCGCTGGGACATAGCTTTATTGCAAGCTCTGTCCCTGCAAGGGATTTGTAGTAAATCCCTGTGATATTGCCTGAATTCGCAATGCGAATTCAGTCAGTAATATCACACTACAATCTGCATTGTAGTAAATAGAGCCCTAAGAGACCTCTCCTGTATGCAGCCATTATAAGAACCTCTCTCCTATCAATCTTTGGCCCTGATTCAGAGCCGGATGCTCTGACAGAGCGCTCGCTCTGAATCAGGGCCTGCCTTCTTTTTTTTTAGAGCGGCCTCCTGGCCGCTCGCATAGCTGTGGTTAACCACCCACAGCTATAGCGA
The DNA here is from genome assembly GCA_031769625.1 of Taudactylus pleione. Lineage (NCBI taxonomy): Eukaryota > Metazoa > Chordata > Amphibia > Anura > Myobatrachidae > Taudactylus > Taudactylus pleione. The sequence goes on from JAUIMM010001299.1 coordinate 580,386, forward strand.
GTGGCCAGGAAGATGGTCGTGATGGTCAAGACCATCATGACCATCGGGCTTGCAATGAGACCCTTGTGGTAGGGTCTCGTTGCCAATACCCCAAGAGAATTTCGGCTCAAACATAGCCGAAATCTCTCCTACTGACATCACTCGTGATGTCAGTGGGGCCGGCCCCAAACGGAGGCGTTCACATGGGAACGCCTCCGTTTGGGCAGCCACTCCCCCGGCCCACCCACCAAAGGCGGCGTGCTGTCACTCAACATCGACAGCACGCCCCCTTTGGTATGAGACCCAGAGCGACGGATTGACCGTCGCTATCCGGGTCTCGCACATGTGCACGACAGAGCCGGCTCCGTCGTGCGCATGCGCACTGGGCCACCATCGACCCGCTTGCGAGCACATAGCGTTAGCGAGTGGGTCTGAATCAGGCCCTTTGTCTGATATATTTCATTTCACTGCTGGTGTTTCAAAAAGTTTTGTTTTATTTACTTGATTAATGACTTTGATTTTTTTTGCAATTTTGCATACACCGTCCCATCTACTTCAAAGTTGTCCTTCATTATTCTGCTTTCTCCAACCCATCTACTTCAGTTTTGTCCCCCATGAACCATCCTCAAAGAGCTAATCAGCTTGGCTGGTCGAGGTGAATCTCTGAGTTTTAAAGCCGAGGCAACAGCAACTCGCACCCTTCACGATCAATTGGATAAACTCCTATGTGTGTTAATTATATTGCTAATGTGACAAAATTACAAAATATGGGTACTATGGACACTGGTGATGGCATTGCATGCAGCTGCTGTGTGTGAATTAGATGCTAACCTGTGCAAAAATGCAAAAGACAGAGGTCTAATACAAGTGAACCTGTGCCATGCCTCACGCAACACATCGTTTTTCAACAAAAACACTATTCCTAATGCTTAGTATACCATAAGTGAATTTGTGTGCGGTTATGATGCAAAAAAGATGATACATTTCAGAAAACTTACGAAAGTCTGGAGTCATTACCCACACTGTAAATATTGAATTCCATGTTATTTAAAATTCACAATATTTATTTGACAGATAACCATTTTTGATCCTTCTTCTGCCATGTTCACCAAATATATTGAAAATGTCCTATATTCTTGAATTACCACTTTGCATTTACTATTGCTTTTCTATTGCTTTCCACAGGAAGCTAAGACACTATGAAGTGCCAGAAAGATGCCAGTCAGAAAATGTACAGATCATGTACATATAAGGGGAGGGGGCAAAGCCAATGTGATCCAGTTATTGAGGCTCCTATTCTGCTCTTATGAGCTTGTGAACTGATAACTCAAATGGTGCTTCACTATACCAGCCACCACTACTATTCTCAGTACAGAAGAGCTGGGGACTTCAGTGTGAATGGACATGTACTGTACCCCATCTCAAAAATGTTATAATAGGGCTCAGTGACGTGTGTTATGCCTATGATCTAGATTCAAGTAAAAATATATTTTGCATGTCTCTGTTCAATATTGTCTCATAGTAACAGGGTGCAGGGTGAAATAGGTACATTTGTGTTTTCAAACTCTTCCTTACATTGAGTCTGATGCAGAGTTGTGTGCATGCCAATTTTGTGGCTGGATTGTGCATTTTTTAGCAATGCATTCGCTCCATAGCCAGGGGCCAATTGGTCATAGGGCTTACCGGGAATGATGATAAAGAATGATTGAATGATTGAGGATGGGTTTATTATATAGCTCTCACTAAGATGCCTCCTGTATTATATGGTGGTCACTTGGATGCTGTCTGTATTGTATGGTGGCCACTTTTATGCTCTCTGTATTGTATGCTGGTCTCTAGGATGCTTCCTGTATTATATGGTAGTCACTAGGATGCTCTCTACTTTTTATGGCATCATTAGGATCCTCTATGTGTTGCATGGCTCTCATTCTCTGTATTGTACAGTATATAATAAACTAATACTAATACTGACCATATTATCATGCAAAACAGTATACCTTATTTGCCTTTATGCATAACTTAACTGTTGATACTAGCATTTACAAATAATTACAGTTTTACTGAAAATGTGTGTTATCTTTTTCTTGGAAATCCACCACTGTCACCAAGATGTATAGGGGCAGGGCTGGCTGGCCATCAGGCACTTCTGGCATATGCCAGAAGGGCCGATGGCCTAACGACCGGCTCGAGGAGGGGTGAAGCAAAAGACCCCCACCCAACGGCTCCGAAATCATTAAGATTTCACGGAGCCAGAAGGGGTGGAGGCATCTATTGGCCGGTGGCTGCTAAGCTGGGCCGAAAAAAGACATGGGCGTGCCGCGAAGCCAGCCCCCGTGACTCGCGGCATGCCCCCTTGCATTTACCAAGCCCCCCTCTACACAGAAGTGCAGGCTGGACTGCCAGGGCTGATATACAGCCACAATCCGTCCCTGTATAGGAGACATTGAGAGAGTGGATTCTCTTGGGGTGTCTGTGCCTGGCATGTGGAATGCCTAGAGAACAGCCCATCTGAGTGAAGGCAATGTGATTTTTTTTTCTTTTAAGCTGCCAGGGATACTTACAGTAGAACCAATGGGAGATTGGCTTTGGGTGAGACCCCAAGTGGAATGTGTATCTTCATATCTAATTCCATACACACAATGCGAGTGTAATATGGTCCACTTGCTAGCATCTGAATAGGCCCCGTAAAATGTTTTAGGCATACACTGTTTTTATTTTGTCATTGTCCCAGCTATGATGGCTCAGTTACTGTAATTTAGACTCAGAGGTGAAGTGAAGAACAAAAAATCAATATGCAGAAAGTTATCTCACTTCCCTGAGGTCCAGCTACAGAATTTTTTTAGAAGCAGCCGTGGACAAACATCAGCTGGAGCTGTCAAATCAAGAAGCATATACACGGGGCTAGCTTGTGAGCAGACAGATAATGATCAAGCACCTGCAGAGGAATGCGCACCGTTGGCTCTTGGCAATACCACAAATATTTAATACCATGTAAAAATCCTAGGTAATTTAAGGACTTCTCCATCAGCACAGCCTCATCACTGTTAATAGGTGCTAACTCAAGAAATTGGCATTTATTGCAAAAAATAATAATAATTGTATAAAATATGCGGCTTTAGCACAAGTTTGAAGGACTGAAAAGCCTAAAATTCAAGTTTTATTTTCCTTAGAAAATATGGTAAAACGATATATAATAAACATACACAGATACTAAAGGGCACATTTATCAAAGATCATTTGAGGTAAATTCCCCGAAAACACCTGTTTTCGGGGGTTTACCTCAAATACTTAGTATCCCCCGGATGTATGAAGGAGGGACCGCAGCAGGTATCTCCGATACCTGCTGCGATCCCTCCATTGCCGCCGGCAGCCGCCTCCCCCATAGGTTTCTATGGGGGATGCGATGCTGCCAAATGTATCAATATCGGGAATGCTTCGCATTCCCAATATTGACCCCAGCAGCTAACGCCATCTGCAGATAGCGTTAGCCGCTGTGTCCTATGGGCACTTACCGCATTTGAGCCGGTGGAGGTATCTTCCAGATCCCTCCGCCGGCAATGGGCGCCGCTCATGTGCAGTCCGCGGGACTGCGCATGCGCAGCAGCCCGGAATGTGCTCCGGCCACATCGCAGGGACGGGCTCTTTTCGGAGCCCGTCTCCGTGCATGTGCCGGGTCATACATTCGGCCGGTATGATCGCATTTTGCAATGCGATCATGGGCGATACTGCATGCCCTGATCGCATTGCAAAATGCGATCCTTAATAAATGGGCCCCATAATGAGATGAACAGACTGATGTTTAGTTATCTCCTCATCACTATAATAATATATTATAATGGATTTACTAGTAGACGGAAGCAAGTGCTTCATAGCTGACAAATTTCCTGTTTGTAAACTTATTAAACTATATCTATGTTAAAACCATCTGATAAACCATAATGACTGAGAGTGTGAGCATCCGCTGACACATTGCCCTCATGTTATCAATATATTTATATATACAATACTTGTGAGCTAAGTTGGCCGTACATGGGTTGTAACTGCCAATCAATGGGAGCATTGTGCGGAACAGGATTAATGCCCAATGTTGGTACACATAAAGATCTGAATGTATGGGCGGCCGAGTCACATTTCCTGTAACCTTTCATTCTCCCCCTCCTTCCTCATCTCCCTCTGTAATTTATGCAATACACCTTGTTGTCTTTGTATTTGTAACTACTTACAGAGGCTGAAGCAGAGCGTGTGTTAAAAAAACAATAAAAGTGTCATGCAATGCTTGATTTCACTCATACAGTGAACACATGCACATGTGCGATTGCAGACTTGTATTCATCTTACACTTACTACTGCTTATAGGGATGTAGTCAGCATCCCGCTATACGGGATGCAAGCGGACTAATTACCGGCAGTGGAATCCCGACAGCAGTATACCGACTGCCGACATCTCGAAGGTAAATGGTGGTTTGAGGAGAGTTAGGTTTAAGGTTAGGGTTAGGCACTAACGGTGGAGTTTTAGGATTAGGGTGCGGTGAGGAGGTTAGGGTTAAGCACTAGGGGGAGAGGTTAGGGTTAGGCACTGAAGAGGGAGAGTTAGGGATAAAGGCATACTTACCGACTTTTAGCTCCCTCCTTCTGGGAGGGGGCAGTCGATCTTTCACAGCGGGGGGCGTGTCACGGCAAAAAGGAGATGGGGAATGGGGTGTGGCCCCACCCCCTTTTCACAATGCCGCGACTAACGGCAATGTGAAGAAGGGGGCGGGTCCACGATGATGCGATTCAGTGCAAATCACGTCACAGGCCCCTGCTGCCGGGGTTTATCGTGGAACTGCTGGGAGGGTAAGGGGGGGTCGCCTGGGGCCGGGAAGCTTGCCTGCCTTTCCGGGGGGCAGGGAGTGGCACCCAGTTTTTGGGAGGCTCCCGGCCGAATCGGGAGGGTAGGCAAGTATGGATAAAGGTTAGCGGTAGGAGATTTACGTTTTCGTATTGGAATTCTGGCAGTCGGGATCCCATGCCCAACCCCTGCTTATAATAACTGTAGAGTAGGAATGGGAAAGGGAAGGGCCTTTCTAGCATAGGTGAAGTTGAGTAAGGGCATGTTTATGCATTTGCTGCTCATGCTGACTGCATACTGTATACATCTGTTAAGAGCATATAGAGCAGGTGCAAATACATGCTGATGATGACTGACTTGTCATAAAGTAGGGGCATATTCTGCTGATGCAGACGTGGAGGCATCTTCATATGTACAGTGCACTCTCTGTGTATATATTTATTTTATTTATTACCAGTTATTTATATAGCACACACATATTCCCCAGCGCATATCATTTTTTATATTTGGACACTCACATCAGTCCCTGCCCCACTGGAGCTTACAATCTATATTCCCTAAGACATGTACACACATACACACACACACTAGGGTACATTTGATTTTCAGGAGCCGAATAACCTACCTGTACATTTTTGGAGTGTGGGAGGAAACTCACGCAAGCCTGGGGAGAATATTCAAACTCCACACAGTTAGGGTTGTGGTTGGAATCAAACCAACAACCTCAGTGCTGTGAGGTAATAATTCTAACCATTACACCATCATATGCAATTGCAACTATGTACTCATATTGGCGATTGTTCAGCACTGCGAATGCGTATGCACCGCACTGTGCGTGAACTGCAATCGTATTGTGTTCATGCACATACAGTAGAAATCCATCGTAATGTGAGTGACAGGCCGTGAGCGTTTGGGGGTGGTGACGGGGTAGTGGTTAGAGAAATGCAGGTGTGTCTGTCCGCTTGAACGCCATTGCATGGGCGTGCATAACTTAGCCACTGCGATTGCATACACAGCTTGAGTAATCACTGCGTGTGACGAGACTTGCAATTTCTGCGACTGGTTAGTCCTGCTGTAATAGTGCATGACGGGCCAATGTGCTTTGATAGTACCGATGTACAGTATACGCAGGACTGCGAGGTGTTACGGATGTGAGAAAGCAGTAGTGGGCGTCTATATGCCGACTGAGCTGTGACGGGCATTAGCATATTTTCGCAGCTTAATTGCGTGTGATTATGCAAACGCTATCACAATTACGAACCGTACTGATTCAGGCCCTGTATATAGATTTCTCTTTTTGTAAAGCAATTTGTGTCCATTTTAATACCAATCTTGCATCTGTCCCACAATGTCTAATTTTGAATCTTCTATGTGTCTCTATACCCTGTTCATGCTGTAATATAAAAAAAATATATAAAAGGCTGATTCAGGGCCCATTTGCTTTCCTTTGACTTCTGAGTAGCTAGGAATCATGAAAAAGACATAGGGCTATAGAGTAATAAGGGCTGCTTGTTGCAGAAAACTTCTAGGTCAGCATTCTGCACAACTAAAATGCAGAGCGGGACTCAACAGGCTGGGACAAATCTTGCCGCTGCAGGCTCAATGCTCCCCTGCTACTCACGCTTCAGGTAACAGCACTGATATATTGGGATTGTCTGCTGTCTTATCTTCTGAGAGAGTTGTTATATTCATAATGAGATCTATACAATGTGATACAAAACGATTTCTTTGTCCACTGTTTCAGTTGTATTGCACTATACAACTGTATGTCCCTGAGAAGTTCATGGTGTTGTACAATGATGATTTAGGACATTATTTGTATACATATAGAATATATTACAAAAAATAAAGAAATGTTTTATTTATTACTCATTTATTTAGAAACAAAGGGTATTATCTCAACCTTCCAGATATGAGACAGGTAATAAAAATCTTTCTGTATTATAAAAAAATAGCACATATTCCTGCTTGAAATGGCCAAATTAATAACACAAAGACACGGGGCCAAATGTAATAGGGTGCAAGTTTTCTTGAACATTTATAATGTGTGAGTTTGTTTCACAACTCGCAAATGTAGTAGGGTGCGAGTGTAAGGGTAATTTTGACATCGCATGCGAGCTAAAACTGCGGGTAAACTTGCACCTTGCAATGTGAAATTCATTACAAGGTGCAAGTTACACAGAAGCATGCACAGATTAGAGAGATCCGTGCATCCTGTGTTGAATTAAAAAGGGGTGCCCTGGAGAAGAGGAACAACCTTATTGGGGGGTCCCCACCACCCCAGGGATCCTCGGGGCTGACTAGTGTGGGGGGATAATGTTTTGGCCGGGGGACCCCTGTATTTTCACAACCAGGACCGGCTAAGAAAAGCTTGGTGCTGGTTGTGTTATTAGGGGGCCCCCACCTTTTTATTTTATTTTAATACTTTTATAGGTTTTTAGACACAGAAGCATGCATGGATCTCACTGATCTGTGCATGCCTCTGTGTAACTCACACCTGCTCAGGCTATACTCAATAGCCTGAAGCAGGTCTATTTTTTTGCGAGTTTTATTATGAGTTTTATTATGAGTTTTATTATGAAAGTTAAAAACTTGTGCTCTATTACTGTACATTGGCCGAGTTGTATCTTCACAATCGCAAAACATCTGGATGCGAGTTTTGCTATTGCCAGTTGTGGGGGTGCGAGTTTGCATGTTCTCGCACCCTATTACATTGGGTAAGTTCTAAAAATGTGTGAGAATAGCGCTATACTCGCACATTTCCTGAACTCAGACACTATTAAATTTTGCCCACTGTGTCAGTTTTGGGATATAAGGAGCAAGCCATACCAGGTTTATTACCATAAATTAACAACAATGTAAAAATGACTGCACCATAAAATACTGTGGGAAGATTTAATAGAGTCCGAGTTCTAAAAATTTGCAAGTTTGCTGCTAGAAACATGCTAGTTTACAATCGTCGTATTGTCTTTATTTTATTATTACTTTTACAGGAGGACTACAGGTACCAGCCTGCCCTTAATGAATGGGATTGCTGACACTTGTGGTTCATCAAGTACCAACAAGTGGGACTGTCTTGCTGGGACCAATAGTCCCCCTCTAAAGTACAATTTTTGAAACAACTCCGCCCGGGAGTCTGAAGGATAGCCCCAGGCTATCAGACTGGACATGGGGTCTGCTTGGAGGGGGCACCCCTTTATTGGTGGGGTCCCCACTTGCCAAGAAATCCCCAGCCTGTGCTGACTAGTGTGGTGATGTGAATGTTATGGTGGGGGGACCCCATCCAATGGCGTCCCTCCCTGTTGTGTCACCTGGTGCAAGAAGGGATGCTGTGCTCGTGGCGGAGCCGCGTGCCACCAAAAAAGGGGTGTGGCCTTGCGGGAAGAGACATGGCCACGCGGGGAGGGGTGTGACTTCACAGGCCGAACCCCATAGTCCTGACTCCTGTGGTTGTTACTGGGAGGGCCAGGGGGTAGCAGACTGCCCTGTATGCAGTGCTGGCTCTCTCACAGTGTCAGGAGCCGAGTGCTGCACTTAATACTACAGTGCAGCACCCGGCTTCTGTCACTGATGGGGAGTCTGCACCCCCTGCACCTCCATTGTGATGCCACTGACCCCATCAAGTGTCCCCCTGCTGTGGAATTACACCCCCTCTAGTTAGAGCACAGTACTGTTTGTGGATAGGAACCCCTACTCATTTTGCCCACAGTATATTCACAACCAAGACTGGCTGTGAATATACTGTGAGCCTGGTGCTGGTTGATGAAAATATAGTAACCATATTTTCACAACCAGGACAGGCTCACAGAGCCGGGTGCTGGTGATGTGTTTAGGAGGAACTCCACATATTTTTTTTTTCCTTTTTTAATACTTTCACTCCCTTTTAACTAGGGGTGAGCGGGTTCGGATTTCTGAAATCCGAACCCCCCCGAGCCCCCCTGATCCGAGTCAGATCCGAGTCAGGCTCGACTTTTCCCGCCTGACTCGGATCTGAAATCGAGGCAAAATGTCATCATCCCGCCTTCCGGGTCTCGCGGGTTTTGGATCCTATATAAGGTACCCGCGTCGGCGCCATTTTCTCACTCGGCTGTGGACAGTGAAGAGGGAGGGTGGGAGTTAGGGCTGGCTGGGCTGTGTAGTGTAGTGTAGTGTAGTGCAGAGTAGTGTTGTGCTGTGCTATGCTGCGCTGTGCTGCTGTTGTCCACTACTTCAAAGTCCATAGGGGCTGGCTGTGTTGTGCTGTGCTGCTGTTGTTAATAGGGGCTGTGTCCACTACTTCAAAGTCCATAGGGGCTGGCTGGACTGTGTTGTGCAGTCAGTTCTCCATAGGGGCTGTTTCCACTCCAAAGTCCTGTGCAGTGTCCCAGTCCGAAAGGGGTGCTGTAGTGTTGTCCAGGGGGTGCTCTGTCCATCAGGGGTGCTCCCCCCAAGTGCTAAAAAAATAATATTTTTTGTGTGTTTGTGAATTGTGTGAGCAGTAACCGCACGTGCATCAACAAAGTAGTGCCAAGCGTGCGCCTGTGTCATAAGTAAAGGGCCGGCTGGCTTGACCGTTAAAGGGTGCTGTAACCCCCAAAGTACACTCCGAGTCAAACCAAAAAAAAAATTATTTTCTGTGTTTGTGAATTGTGTGCGCAGTAGCCGCACGTGCATCAACAAAGTAGTGCCAAGCGTGCGCCTGTGTCATAAGTAAAGGGCCGGCTGGCTTGACCGTTAAAGGGTGCTGTAACTCCCAAAGTACTCTCCAGTCCAAACCAAAAAAAAAATTATTTTCTGTGTTTGTGAATTGTGTGCGCAGTAGCCGCACGTGCATCAACAAAGTAGTGGCAAGCATGCGCCTGTGTCATAAGTAAAGGGCCGGCTGGCTTGACCGTTAAAGGGTGCTGTAACTCCCAAAGTACACTCCAGTCCAAACCAAAAAAAAAATTATTTTCTGTGTTTGTGAATTGTGTGCGCAGTAGCCGCACGTGCATCAACAAAGTAGTGCCAAGCGTGCGCCTGTGTCATAAGTAAAGGGCCGGCTGGCTTGACCGTTAAAGGGTGCTGTAACCCCCAAAGTACACTCCAGTCCAAACCCAAAAAAAAAATATTTTCTGTGTCTGTGAATTGTGTGCGCAGTAGCCGCACGTGCATCAACAAAGTAGTGCCAAGCGTGCGCCTGTGTCATAAGTGAAGGGCCGGCTGGCTTGACCGTTAAAGGGTGCTGTAATCCCCAAAGTACACTCCAAACCAAAAAAAGATATATTTTCTGTGTTTGTGAATTGTGTGCGCAGTAGCCGCACGTGCATCAACAAAGGAGCAGCGCCAAGCGTGCGCCTGTGTCCCATAAGTAAAGAGCCGGCTGGCTCATTTCTTAAAGGCTGGTGTAACCCACAAAGTGCACTACTCTCCAGCAAAAATAAAAAAATATTTTCTGTGTTTAGCCGCACGTATATATCAAATCGATATAACATAAATGGAGGACCAAACTTTATCCGATAAAAATAAAATAGAGAAAGATCAAGAACCACTTCCTCCTAGTGCTGAAGCTGCTGCCACTAGTCATGACATAGACGATAACATGCCATCAACGTCGTCTGCCAAGGCCGATGCCCAATGTCATAATAGAGGGCACATACAATCCCAAATGACAAAGTTCAGGAAAATGACCTTGAAAAAAACATTTAAATCAGCTGAAGAGAAACGTAAACTTGCTAATATGCCATTTACGACACGGAGTGGCAAGGAACGGCTAAGGTCGATCCCTAGTATGTTCATGACTAGTGGTTCAGCTTCACATGACGATGGAAGCCCTCCTCCCACTAAAAAAATCAAAAGAGTTAAGCTGGCAAAAGCACAGCGAAGAACTGTGCTTTCTAAGAAGATATCACAAATCCCCAAGGAGAGTCCAAGTGTGGTGGTGGTTGCGATGCCTGACCTTCCCAGCACTGGACGGGAAGAGGTGGCTCTTTCCACCATTTGCACGCCCCCTGCAAGTGCTGAAAGGAGCACCCACAGTCCACTTGCTGATATGCAAATTGAAGATGTCACTGTTGAAGTACAACAGGATGAGGATACTGGTGTAGCTGGCGCTGAGGAGGAAGTTGGCGAGGAGGATTCTGATGGTGATGTGGTTTGTTTAAATCAGGCTCCGGGGGAGACAGTTGTTGTCCGTGGGATGAAAAAGCCCATCACGGTCATGCCTGGGCAGAAGACCAAACATTCCACCTCTTTGGTCTGGCAATATTTCTATCCAAATCCGGACAACAACTGTCTTGCCATATGTACCATATGTAAAGGTGAAATAAGTAGGGGTAGGGACGTCAACCACCTAGGAACATCCTCCCTTATACGGCACCTGCAGCGCGTTCATAAAAAGTTACTGTCAAGTTCAGAAACTTTGGCTAAGACCGTAAGCAGTCCAGGGACACCTAAATCCCATTGTCCTGTTGTATCCAAGCGCCAGCAAACCACACCATCAACTCCCTCCTCGTCAATTTCCTCCTTAGTCAGGATCGGAAGTAGTCCTGCAGGCCATGTCACTGGCATGACTGACTCTCCTATCCGGGATTCCTCCGGAGGATCCTGCATTGCTACGTATACTGCTGCCGCTGCTGCTGTTGCTGCTGCTGGGAGTCGTTCATCATCCCAGAGAGGAAGTAGGAACACCACTACTTTTACTAAACAATTGACCCTCCAACAGTCCTTAGCGAGGAGGATGAAGTACGACAGCAGTCATCCTGAAGCAAAACGTATGAGGCCTTGACTGCTATGTTGGTGTTAGACGTGTGTCCGGTATCCGCCATTAGTGCAGTGGGATTTAGACAATTGATGGAGGTAGAGTGTCCCCGGTTCCAAATCCCGTCTAGATTCCACTTCACTAGGCAGGCGATACCGAGACTGTACAGAAACGTCAGAAAAAGTGTCCTCAGTGTCCTGAAAAATGCTGGACATATGGACAAGTGGAACAGGGCAGACTAAGGACTATATGACTGTGACAGCCCACTGGGTAGATGTATCACCTCACGCAGCAACAGCAGCAGCGTCACCAGTAGCAGCATCTCAGAATCGCCAGCTCGTTCCAAGGCAGGCTACGCTGTGTATCACCGGTTTCAGTAAGAGGCACACCGCCGACAACCTCTTAGAGAAACTGAGGGAAATCATCGCCCAGTGGCTTACCCCACTTAGACTCTCCTGGGGATTTGTGATATCTGACAGCGTCACCAATATTGTACGTGCATTACATCTGGGCAAATTCCAGCACGTCCCATGTCTTGCTCACACAATAAACTTGGTGGTGCATAATTTTCTGAAAAGCGACAGGGGTATGCAGGAGACGCTTTGGGTGGCCCGAAAAATTTCTGGCCACTTTCGCCATTCAGCGACTGCGTGCCGAAGACTGGAGCGCCAGCAAACACTCTTGAACATGCCCCGCCATCACCTGAAGCAAGAGGTTGTGACGCGGTGGAACTCAACCCTCTATATGCTTCAGAGGATGGAGGAGCAGCAAAAGGCCATACAAGCCTATACATCCACCTATGACATAGGCAAAGGAGGGGGTATGCACCTGACTCAAGCACAGTGGAGAATGATTTCCGTGTTGTGCAATGTTCTCCAGCCCTTCGAACTTGCCACACGTGAAGTCAGTTCAGACACTGCCAGCTTGAGTCAGGTCATGCCCCTCATCAGGCTTTTGCAGAAGCAGCTGGAGAAAGTGAAGGAGGAGCTAAGACGGAGCGATTCCGCTCGGCATGTGGGACTTGTGGATGAAGCCCTTCATTCGCTTTGCCAGGATTCCAGGGTGGTCAATCTGTTGAAATCAGACCACTACATTTTGGCCACCGTGCTCGATCCTAGGTTTAAAGCCTATGTGGTGTCTCTCTTTCCGGCCGACACAAGCCTGCAGAGGTGCAAAGACCTGCTGGTGAACACACTGTCAGCTGAAGCGGAACGTGACACGTCAACAGCTCCTTCTTCATTTTCTCCCGCAACTGGGGCTGCCAGGAAAAAACTTAGGTATCCTAAGCAACCCGCTGGCGGTGATGCAGGGCAGGCAGGACCAAGTTTGGACATCTGGTCCGGACTGAAGGACCTGGCAACAATTTCTGACATGTCTACTGTCACTGCATATGATACTGTTACCATTGACAGAATGGTGGAGGATTACATCGGTGACAGCATCCAAGTAGGCATGTCAGACAGTCCATACCTGTACTGGCAGGAAAAAGAGGCAATTTGGAGGCCCCTGTACAAACTGGCTCTATTTTACCTGAGTTGCCCCCCCTCCAGTGTGTACTCCAAAAGAGTGTTTAGTGCAGCCGGGAACCATGTCAGCGAAAGGCGTAGGAGGTTGCTTCCACAGAATGTGGAGAAGATGATGTTCATCAAAATGAATTATCAGCTCTTCCAGGGAGACCAGCCTCCGGAACGTACAGAGGGACCTGTGGTGGTGGATTCAAGTGGGGACGAGTTAATACTTTGTGAGGATGAGGATGTACACACTGAAGAGGGTGAGGAATCGGTGGATGAGGAGGATGAGGACGACATCTTGCCTCCGTAGAGCCAGTTTGTGCAGGGACAGATTAATTGCCAGCTTGTTTTGTGGGGGCCCAAACGAACCAATCATTTCTGCCACAGTCGTGTGGCAGACCCTGGCGCTGAAATGATTGGTTTGTTAAAGTGTGCATGTCCTGTTTATACAACATAAGGGTGGGTGGGAGGGCCCAAGGACAATTCCATCTTGCACCTCTATTTTTTCTTTGCATTATGTACAGTTTGGGGCCTAGTTTTTCAAACTGCCATCCTGTCTGCCACTGCAGTATCACGCCTAGATGGGTCACGTGTTTGTGCCGCCCACTCGTGTCGCTTAGCATAGTCATCCAGCTACCTCGGTGCAACCTTTTGGACATAAAAACACTATTGTGAGGTGTTCAGAATAGACTGGAAATTAGTGGAAATTAAGGTTATTGAGGTTAATAATAGCATAGGAGCAGAAAAACCTACAAATTCTGTGATTTTAGCAGTTTTTATGCTTTTTTTAAAAAAAATACAGATCCAAAACACAAAACCCAGAACCCAAAACACGGAAGGGTGGTTTTGGCAAAACCAATCCAGATCGAAAACACGAAGAAAGATCCAGATCCAAAACCAAAACACAAAACACGAAAAGTGGCCGGTGCACACCCCTACTTTTAACACAGAGAAGCATGCACGGATCTCACTGATCTCTGCAGACTTCTTTCAAACATGCTGCTGCCAATGGTTACATTGGCTAACTTGCACCTTGTAATGAAACTCTCATTACAATTTGCAAGTTTTCCCGCAGTAACAATTGCATAAAACGTGCATGGACTTGCATTTCCGATAAACTCGCACCTTCCAACTCGCAGGCTATTACATACTACAGGTTTCGGAACAAACTTGTAACATACTCGCAGCTAGACGATGCGTGTCTAAACTCACACAAAATTATTAAGCTATTACATTCTTCCTTGTTTATGTGACTCCCATTCATCATTGCTCAGCCAATACAGTGCTTGTTAATGCCTTTTATTAGCTTGTTTAAGGGTCTTCCCTTGTAGGTGGGGCCAGCATGTTTAAAGTGCTATTGCTTTCACCAATTAATGAGTATAGAAAGTGTCTCATGGCTTGACATCCAGGTCAAATGCCATCCTGACAGGCTAATCAGTTCATTTAGGATAGGAATGGCTCTTTTCTGCTCTGGTGTTGCCCGTGGAAGAGGTCATCATAGCAGGGCTGAGGAAAGCTACTGTGCAATTTGCCTATTTGAATGAAATAGAACAAGTGTATACATATAGATATATGGATGTATACATACTGTATATATACTTGCCGACTATCTGGCTGCCCCCTCCGGGAGGGAGCAGCCAGATCGGCATTACTGGGGGGCGTGGCTAGCAAACGGGGGCGGGGCCGGGCCAGATTACACGTTTTGTAAGCGGAGCGGGGGTGAAGCCACGCGAGCGCGTCATTTTGGCCCTGCCCCCGCTACACACTGACGATATTACAGGCAGTGTGATGCAGGGGGCTGTGCCAAGATGACGCAAATCGCGTCACCGCCCACCTTCGCTGCCGGGGGTTTTACAAACAATTGGGGTGGGCCAGGAGTGGTCGGCGACAGCCGGGATAATTGCCTTCCTTCCCGGAAGGTCGGGAGCGGCACCCGAATTTCGGGAGGCTCCCGACCAAATCAGGAGGGTAGGTAAGTATGACTGTATATGTATATCAGTGTATGGCTCAAGAACATTTGGGTTTGAATTCCACTGGACTTAGGTCTTTTTGCCATGCTCAGGGCCTGCTTCAGAGTTGCACACAAGTTGGCTGCAGAATTGCACCTGGAAATAAATGCGGAACTTGCCCTGTATTCAGAGTTGGCCTCATCTATGCTGCCACACTGCCACCATCCATCTGCTTTTAAAAGTAGCTGTCATCGCTATGAGCACATATTTTCACCAGCCTAATACCTAGTGATCTGGGAGACGGGAGCGATTTAGGTCATCCTGGCAGCAAATACATGAATAAGATTTAGGCAAATGATCTAATCACATGTCACACCTACATGGAAATGCCATTAAGGGCTGGTTGTGGATTTACCTGACTGAATTAAGTGTAGGCTGATGAAACAATAGAGAGCTATTAATAGCAGATGTCTTTCTTCAGCTGTAAATCCACTCAAACGTGTCGCCTCAGGCCGCCTGGGATGATAGTAATATGTATAAAAACAAAATATAAGCTGAAGGTAGATTTCAGGCACCCATGCCAAACAACACAAAAAGTCATGTATACAGTATACAAACATTGCTGGTTGGAGCAGGCACTGTGAAGTACAGACCGATGTGGTATGTTAGGTCGGCATTTATCATGTCAACATGCTTCAGGTCGACATGAGAATTTCAATATTGTCAAACTGTCGTCATGCAACATGTCAACAGTGACTATTTTGACATTCATTGTGTCTACATTCATCATGTCATCATGTCTACATGATAGAATGTCTGCCTAGAGGTCACTTACCTGGTCCCATTGGCTGCAGTGACTCCAGTGTCTAATTCAGACTCCCTGCAGTGACGTGTGCAGCAGTTCTGCTGCAGACATCTGACGTGCAGAATTTCTGATAACTATTATTTCTTTATCCCTAATCTCTACCCCTCCAGATCCCATGCACAGACATGGAATGGGTATGAATTACCAGCGGCTGAAGGAAACCCGGGTAGGACAGAATCCAGACTGGCTGGTAAGTATACTATCCATCCCCTCTACCCCCCATAATCCTCAATTTGTGGTGCCTAACCCTAACCTCCCTTGGTCCCTAACCTCCCCAGTAATGCCTAACCCTAACCTCCCTTCCCCACACCCTAAACCTAATTATCCCGAGGGGGGTGCCTAACCCCCCTAATGGTGCCTAGCCCTAGCCCCCCTTTCCGCAGCCTAACCCTAACACTCCAGGGGGGGTGCCAAACCCTACGTTCCCCCCGGGGGTACCTAAGCCTAACCTCCCCCTCGCGGCAAATACTTCCCTGCGTCCGGTGTCTTAAGATCGGGAAGCCGGCTGTCGGGATTCTGATGCTTCTAGCCTGATGCGTAAGGGGATACTGGTGTTGGTATTTTTCCCGGTGGTGGGATGGAGCCGTCGGTATATTGACCGCCAGCATCTTGTACGCTGGGATGTGTACTACATCCCCACATACATGCTATACAAAAGTCCTGTACACGTGGAGTTTTGAAAAGAACACTTATTAAAACTGTATGCAGAATTTTGCACTTTTTCCTCTCTTTAAACAGAGCATAGGAAGCATGTTTTCAAAACCACTGCAACATAGTGTTCTTCAATGGCAGAAGTAGTGCCACTGTAGAGGGTCAGTAGCTATAGTATGTGAACTGGAGGTGGCGGGGAAGCCTGGCAATGACAAATCTCACACAATCTGAGCCCCACTCCACATGCACAGTGGACCAGGGAGGCTTGAGAAGCATTGCCAGGGCCTTAATCCACATTTTACTATGAGGAACAATGATACATTTATCCAATAAAATACGAAAATAGACGCCATTTGCAGTATTAACCTCAAATTTATGCATATTTGCATTCTCTCAACAGACATAGATGTCAAAGCTGGATAATTGGCTGAGACAAGATCAGTCTAAAATTGGATCGCAGCGACGCCATCTTGGAAATAAGATTGCAAGACCCCATTTTGCGAATGGCCGCCTAAGCGCCTTTTTAGATAAACTCACACTTTAGTACATGTGGCGATATTACTATTAGCATCATGCGATTGCATCTTTCACCATTTCCTATACACACATTAATACACACAATTAATTAACTAGTTGCATATTAGCGAATGCATAAGATCCTGTATGAAAATGCTGAATATTAGCTTCATGCACATGCATCTGCCCCAAGTTAACTAGCGTTTTGCTGTGCTAAGGTCACAGCTTTATCAGCTTTGATAAAGCTGTGACCTTAGCACAGCGAAACGTGTTAGGGTTTGGCTACTACACACTGCAATACTCTTCCTGACCCAGAGACAAGTTCCGCATTTATTGCTTATTTGAAGTGCTGATGATTCCAGACCGCTATTGGACCAGTGCCCTGGGGACCACATTGTGCGAATCGCTGTAATCGCTAATTGGACGCTGCTATATTTGGACACCGGACCTGTCCCAGGAAACCAACATACAATTCGTGGTCTGGGAAATCCATTGCATTTACTACACCTGCAATTATTATACGGATCCCACACCATTGTGGATACTGGACTGGGTAAATATTCTGCTGGATCATACAACCTACCATCACTTCATTTATATGGACACTGATTTGCTATCTCAATGATCAGGACTAAGGTATTAGTGTGTATACACATTATTGTTTTAATTGATGCATGTTATTCTATCCTATATATAAAAAAATTTAATTTATATAATAGAGCGCTGTTTATCTTTGTTTGTTGTATACCCTGTTCTTTGAGGACTGACTATCCTCACATTTACAGCTGCTCATTCATTTACTACCTCTACCCATTTTTTTAGCGCTCCATCAGTAGCAATACTGTTTTTTCTTTTAGAGGCTGGACTGTGTCTATTTGAACCAACCTGTTAAATGCCTTGTAACATATGCCCTCTCCTTTAGGACCAATGGTATTAGCAACAAACTTCTCTATTGTGTTGTTTATTCCTGGGGGTATAAATATGTGTGCTCTGACCCTGGGTTCCTAGTCTTCATGCTGAATGCTGATTGATGGGGGTTTCTTGCTGATACCTACATCTGGACCAGAGAGTGCTGCGTATGTATAACTGTACTTGGGTCTGTATAATTTCTTTGTGCTAAGATTATATGAGGATCATAGCGTGTAACTGCTGTACTTTTACTTGAATAATACTTTGTGCTTTGGAACCACAGGTTCTAGGTCTGGAGTCTTTATTTACTGTATGACTGCATACGCAAAATAGCGTCATCCTTAGAGGTTTATAGGAAGGATATTAGAAGGTATAGGCAGGGGTATTTATAAGATTCAAAGGCAGTATCGTTAGTTGGGGGCTCGTAGTGAAGTCACTTACCCACTCACACGGCACTTATGGTTATCGATTTCTCACCAAAGGGTGGAGTGGCCACATGCAGGGTTTACCTGCAACCGCTCAGTACTGTGATCGCTACCTGTTTTTGTGTGAGCAAGGGACGCTGACTAGAATCCAGGGACAAGAGAGTAAAAAGTTTGTTTTCCTCTGTTGATAGAATCTAACATTTAAAGGGGTGCCACAGTATTGAACACGCGGCTGAGTCGCAGTTTTGCGCACAGTAAAGACGCACTTTTGTGTACGCAGCTAAAGGTCGTAATACGGTTGTGTGGTAGTCACATTATTGTGTATGCGACTGGTCGCACAATAGCGTATACATACTTCCGGTTGTGCTGCCACATGTTTAAACAAAGCCGTTAAGGTTTACATTCTTTTCAATTGTTGTCAATATCTGGGTTAACGTGTATTTTTCTGTGCAGGAAAAAAAGTGTGTAACAGTGAGTATTTGTTAGAGGTACCATATGACCTTTAAGGGCTAAGTGCTAGCCGCTCGGTAAGCATGTTACCGTTCTATACACAGTAGCAGGTGTACATGTTGTCTTTGTTGTAGAGAGGTGCATGGAAGTAGCCGACTTAAACTTCCATAGGTGTGGAAGTTGCCTTCTTAAATCTTATCCGGGTGTGTGCAGTAGCCTTCTTCAAATCTTCACAGGTGTGTGGGCGCTGCCATTTAAATCGTCCACAGGTAAGTGAAAGTATCTTGACTGTCTTTCACCAGTTTAAATCTTTATTGAAAAACACAGGAGTTGTCTCAGAATGGGAGCCATGCAAACAATAGAGATGTTAGACAATGATGTGTTGCTAATGGAAGCGCAGTTTGGATTGGCCCGTCGTATTATGCATACTAAGTACGGTACTTATGCAATAAGGTATTGTGATGTATGGTTTAAAATGACAATGAAGAGTGTTAGACCGTTTCCCAGAATTGGTAGTTTTGATAAAGATGTATTAGATAATGTCCGGGATCACATAAGTCTGATGCGCTCCCGAGAGAAAAAGGTAAAATATTGTGGCAGCATGAAGGGGATGCGTGGCTTTAAAATGCGGAAGCGATGCAAACTAGCGTTGCAAGCGCATTGCCAGAGAATGCATTTGCAACGCTGAATTGCAATGTGGGCGAGCCGCAAAATGGCACGCAGGTGCAGCAAGGTAGCGTTGTGGAAGGTATTGCCAACAGTTCACGCGCACCACCCCCACCTTATGTGGATGGAGGTGCAAGTACAATTATCAAAAATACCCATAAAAATGTAACAAGCAATTTGTACCCTCTCTTAAGCAACTATAAAGAAAATGTTCATGATGTGGATGATGAGCCTATTGTAATGTCTGCCATTTCCCATGCTGTACTAATGGTAGATGCTATGCCATGACAATCACGAGTGGTGCCGCCATCTCCATCGGTAACAGCAAGAGAAGTGCTAACACCCTCTGCACCCGTAGAGGAAGTTGATAATACCATACGTAGCAGCAACATATTAAAACCCCATCCAGGTAACAAGGTCAAAGGTAGCAGCGCTACCGGTCTGCATCCCATTCGGACAATAACTGTTCCGAATGGAAATGCAGATGCGAACGGTGTAGTGCCCATGAGTGAAGTGGTAATGCATTGTCCTTGGACAAGAGCAGAACTAAATTCCATCAGAAATGATTTCCCCAATCCCAAAAAGGAACTAGCAAATGTCAGAGATTTTTGAGGAATTTGGGTAGTTCTCATGAGCCAACTAATAAAGATTAGCATGTGGTGTTAAGGGCCTGTCTACCATGCAATACTGATGTGACAAAATTTATCACGGATTGTGTATTGGATGGTGACGTTCCCTTAACGGACCAAGTAAACCAAGGTAACATTTCCCGCATTGTAACTCAATTGGGTATATATTTTCTGGTAGTAGTTAACTGGAACAAAATTTTCACCATAAAGCAAAAGGAGAGTGAATCTGCAGAAGAGCATTGTGACCGGTCTCTGCAGGCTATCACCCAGTACACTGGGATAGAAGATATTAAAGATAGCACTCACCACAGGGGAATGATAGTCACGGTACTCATAGACGGTCTTAAGGAAAACTTAAAGACTCGGGTTCAGACCTCACAACCTGGCTGGAGGGGAATCACAATAGATACACTCATAGAATCTGCCATAGAACATGATCAGAACATCTCAAAGAAGAGAGAGACCCAGAGCTTAAAACTAATCGCTGTCAGTATTCAAGCTCTGGAAGGAGTGACAGTAACATCACAGCCAACAGACACACTTGCATCTACACACACACCTATACCTGAACAGTTATATGCCCTCACTAATCCCACGCAACAGCAAACACAGCTCTATTCTACTAACCCTACACAACCACAGTTCCCACACTACTCACAAACTTCATATCCCCCACAATACCCTTATCCTCCATATCCCTACCCATATCCACCACCTTTTCCCCCTGCTCAAACCTCACAACAACCCGTGTCTTCATCCGATCCACAAATATGTTTTAATTGTAACCAGCCAGGACATTTAAGTAGAACCTGCAGAGTAAAAGGGTAGGACCCCCAAACCAGAGAGTACCTGTATATCCCCTTAAGGGATATGCACAGAGACCAGCAAATATCCAGCAAGCACCAGCTCCAATTATGGCCGTTAATGCTTTATTGGAGAATGGTAGCCAACGCTAGGGGTCAGGTCATACCTGTAGTCTACAGATAGTCAGGTTAAGGGGAAGTACTAGGGAAGAACCGGTCATGAAGGTTGATGTAGCTGGTACTGAATATCCTTGTCTTGTAGACACAGGGGCAACCAGGTCAGTGATAAAATCTCCCGTTAATTTACAGGTGACCAATGAGACAGTACCAACAATGGGTGTAACAGGTAAAGTGCAACATTACCCTTTAACAAAGTCCACAGAGGTTACTATTGGGCCATTGCATACCAGGCATTCTTTCCTTCTGGCTGCTGCGGCTCCTACTAACCTGCTGGATAGAGATTTGTTATGTAAGATGGGATGTGTCATATATTGCACCCCTGAAGGTGTATTTCTAGATATCCCAGAGAGTTACGCACGAGGTGCGAAATATGTTGGACACTCCCCAAAGGATAATGTATCACTCTACCAGTTTAAATGAAAATCCATCTCAGATAGATCAAATGTTGTCCCAAATTCCAGATTCCCTTTGGAAAAAGGATGGACAGGACACTGGATTAATAGCAAACATAATGGTAAATTTTAAAGGCAAGCTCCAAAAATTCCCCAGTACCCACTAAAACAGGAGGTAGAATTAGGGATTTTTCCAATAATTGAACGATTATTGCAACAGGGAATTTTAGTTAGTGTAGCCAACAGTCCCTTCTTTCCGGTGAAAAAAAGTGGTGGGAGGGGTTATAGGCTGGTACAGGACCGTAGAGGTGTTAATAAGGTAGTAGAGAGCCAATTCCCTGTAGTGCCAAATCCAGCTGTCATTCTTAAGCAGATCCCTCCAAATGCAACCCATTTCACTGTCATTGACCTCTGTTCTGCTTTCTTCTCTGTGCCTC
The DNA here is from genome assembly GCA_031769625.1 of Taudactylus pleione. NCBI lineage: Eukaryota > Metazoa > Chordata > Amphibia > Anura > Myobatrachidae > Taudactylus > Taudactylus pleione. The sequence continues at coordinate 602,297 of JAUIMM010001299.1, forward strand.
TCCACCCTGACTGTCAGTATCTATCTGCATTTACATACAGAGGTGTGCAATATACATGGACACGGTTGCCCCAAGGTTTTATAGACAGCCCCAGTTTCTTTTACCAGGCATTGCATGACTGTTTACAATATTTTCAACCTGCAAATGGATCTGTTCTAATTCAATATGTGGATGATTTATTGCTGTGTTCTGATTCGTTTATATCATGTTTGAATTATACTAAACTTTTATTGCTTCATCTCTCGCATACAGGACACAAGGTGGCTAAGGAGAAACTACAGCCGTGCCAATCCAGAGTAAAATATTTGGGACACTGCCTAACCCAGGGGTTAAGACATCCCACAAATGATAGAATCCAGGCCATACAGAACATGACACTGCCGCAGAATCAACAGCAAATTCATACCTTCTTGGGAATGTGTGGTTACTGTAGAATGTGGATCCCAGGTTATTCTATTTTGGCCTTGCCTTTACAGGACTTAATCTCTTCCTCAAAGTCCGATCGTGTCATACACACAGAGGAATCAGAGCAGGCTTTCCTTAATCTTAAAGATAGTCTGACCAAAGCACCTGCATTGGGAATATCTGATTATGAAAAACCTTTTGATTTGTATTGTACGGAAGCCGATGGTTGTGCTGCAGGTGTCCTTAAACAAAACAAAAACATGGTGATGCCATTAGGCCCGTAGCATACTACAGTGCCCAATGGGACACTGTGGCGAGATCACTCCCCACCTGTTTGAGAAGTGTAACAGCTACTGCTTTATTGGTGAGTAAAAGTGAGGACGTAGTATTGGGTCATGATATGATTGTATACACTCCTCATGCTGTATCTGCTCTGCTGAACTCTGCTCAAACCAGACACGTCTCTTCGGCTAGGTTTACCAAATGGGAACTAGCTCTAATTGCACCTGCAAACATCACTGTTAAACATTGCAGCACACCGAATCCAGCAACATATTTACCATATGTACAACATGATGTACAAAGGGTGGAAGGAGATGAGTTGCTGGCGGAGGGTGAGTTCAGCGAACATAATGATACACACGATTGTATGGAATATCTGAATCAGACCTTTACTGCGAGACCTGACATACACGACATACCTTTAGAAAATGTAGATGTGACTTTTTACACGGATGGGAGTTGTCATAGACAAACAGACACAGGTGAATTATGTACAGGTTATGCTGTTGTAAATGACACAGATATCATAGAAGCCAAACCTCTTGGTCCTCCTCACTCAGCCCAGGTGGCAGAGTTAGTAGCACTAACTAGAGCGTGTGAACTGGCAGCAGGCAAATCTGCTAACATTTACTTGACTCGAGGTATGCGTTCAGGATGGTGCATGATTTCAGGGCTCTATGGCATCTGAGAAATTTTATGACAGCAGCAGGCACACCAGTTGCACATTCCCGACACATAAAACATCTTTTAGAAGCAATCCAACTGCCCAAAGTGGTGGCAGTAATCAACTATAAAGCCCATACAGAGCCGATGAAGCTGCAAAATGGGCAGCAGGGTTAAAAAAAATTTCTCCCACTGAAAAAATTATGTCTTTCCAAACAATTGATATGCTGAAATTAATTGAGATGCAAAATTTGTGTTCAATTCAGGAACAGTCCATTTGGAAGTTCAAGTGATGTCGGCAAGAGTCCTCCAGGCTCTGAAGGGACGGACAAGGTAAGCCAGTAGCCCCAAAGGCATATTACCCCAGCCTGGCTGAGGCATCACACGGTCTGACTCATCTGGGAAAGCAAGGTATGTGCAAGTTGGTGAGAGCATACTGGTGTGCACCAGGTTTTTCTTCACAAGCAGAAAAGATAGCAATGTCCTGTCTGACCTGCTTGAGGAAGAACATAGGGAAAGCGATCACTACCGAACCATCCCACATTCCACCGACTTTCCAGGTGATACAAATTGATTTCATCCAATTACCACCCTGCAGGAATATTAAGTATGTATTAGTGTACACAGATGTATTTTCTAATTGGGTTGAGGCCTACCCAGCGGCCACTAATACTGCTGCGTTTACTGTCAAGAAAATAGTTCAGGAATTTGTATGCAGATACGGTATCCCTAAAATCATCGAGAGTGACAGGGGTACTCATTTCACAGGTGATGTTTTCAAAATATGTGTAAGCTGATGGGTATTTATAGCCAACTTCACACCCCCTACCAACTGCAAGCCAGTGCCAAGGTAGAGAGGATGAACGGGACTATTACAAATAAGTTAAGTAAAATCATGGCAGAGACTGGACTAGGTTGGCTAGAAGCAATACCGTTGTTCCTGCATAGTACAAGGACCACTCCCAGACCCCCTCTAAATCTGTCTCCCTTTGAAATACTGTTCGGTAGACAACCTCATTTGATTATAAGTCCACAGGAAGACTTGAAAGGTAACAACAAGGTAACTGTAAGGTATCTTATATCAATTAGTAAGCAGTTAAAACAACAGCAGCAGAAGCTGAAATTGTTGTCCAATGATATGCCTGAAACGAACTGTCATGATGTTGAACCAGGAGAATATGTTATGATCAGAAATTTCTTGCGTTCAGGTTGTTTGACTGATCGGTGGGAAGGTCCGTACCAGGTGCTACTGACAAGTACTACATCTTTGAAGGTGGCTGAGAGAGATACCTGGGTCCATTCCACTCACTGCAAAAAGGTCAACCAACTGGTGGGGAAACGAGTTGGAGACAAGGCTGATAGCGTGAACCTGTCGCTCATGAGCTTGTTCCGGGAGGATTGAAAAAGTCATAGTGAGATACCTGAACTAAAAGAAATCTGCAGGTCTTGTTGTGGCAATGGACGGGCCTGCTGTGTTCATTTTCATATTCTCTTTTAGAGTGTTCACCATCCTGGTCGGTTCGGGAATGTCCGGTTTCTGTGAATGGTAACCGATTGTGGAGAGGGGAGTTGATGGCAGTGCTGATGGAGTGGAGTCAGAAGGAGTGCAATGCCAATCAGGGGAGTGTCTGTCCAATCTTAGTACTGTTATTGTTAAGAAAGCTGTTATTCCGGATACTCGGGGATGGTGTGGAGGTTTATCATCTGAAGATTCCTGTATTTGTGAGCTTTGTGGGTCCCTAGTTGATGAGAATTGTTTCCAAAGGTGCCAGCCTAAATATAACCCATACTGGGGTGGGTATCCTTTAGGGGATTATCATAGCATGGTAGGCAAAGTGTTAAATCAAACTGATTGCTGGGGGTGTTCACATGTGCCACAGGGACAGCATAATGTAGGGTTGGTGCCATTTCCACTGAATTTCACGGAAATTTTAGAATTACAGAAAGGGAAAACATTGGATGGAAAATTCCTCTCATCCAAACCACCTCATTTCAAACTCTATCAATTCCAAGTAGATAGATCACTTTTGTGTTTAAACATAACCAACCCCAATAAACCCTGGAGTTGGGAAGTGACAGGGAATAATCAGACGATGACCTTCTCACAATAATGATAATGAGTCCATAAACCATGATCTGTTACGCTCAATTAAATCTAGTGGGAGACATTTTAAGTACCGGTATGCATTGAGTTCCACCAAAGAAATTATTGGTAAGGTGCCAGATGGTTATTGTGCTAAAATAATACAGCCAGAAACTTGCATGTACCAGATGGAAGACCCAGAAATAGGATTGTTTGCAAGGGAAATGTGCTTAATGATAATGATGCATACCATTCCATATGTTCTCCCTGATAATGTATATTTTATATGAGGAAGAAAAGCGTATAAGTGGCTCTCCCTGAGTTCCGAAGGTTTGTGTTACCTGGGAAGAGTAGTCCCAGAAGTTATGACCCTCACACATGTTGAAATGCTTGGTATACATAAAAACACACCGTCACCATATCTTCACACACAATATGAACACAGAGGCAAATGAAATTTGATACCTGGTAACGTGCACAAAGCCACTCAGTTAATTAGTGAGACATCTGTCTTTCAAGTTTTAGTCGCATTGGATCCCACCAGGATCGCTCGGGGTACATTAAACTTTAGATATATTCAGGAACTTACTAAATTGATAGATAATATCACCGAGATGTACGATGACATTCAGGAATACATGGAGAGAATTGCAAGCGTATAAGAAAGAACTGGTGCAACACAGGCAAGTGTTAAATTATTTAACTGCTGTTACTGGAGGGTATTGCGTAATGTTGTCCACCCAATTTGGAGTAATATGTTGCACCTATGTCACCAATGATACCAGCGACTCCAAGGAGATGATAGACCGAAAGATGGATGAAATTCTGCAGCTAAAATGTGAATTTTGTAAGAACCATAATGCTTCAGTGGCTGAAGTAGGGGAGAAGATAGAAGGATGGGTTTCATGGCTGAACCCAGTGAAATGGTTCTCATGTCTAGGGGAATGGGTCCAGGAAGTGATCACCAGCATAGGCAAATTCTTAATCCTTATACTGATTGTCAACATAATAATTGGTATATGTGTCCGGTGTGTTCCTATTGTGTTGAAGTGTGGAAAATGTAAAAACAGAGTAAAACAAAAGAACAAAATTATGATGGTGGTCAGTATGAATACCGAGGTAAATACAGAACTGCATTACAACCCTGAACTAGGAAATACCATCATTTAATGTATTATATTTAGACATGCATAGAATGTATTATTGAAATGTTATTTCAAAACACCTCAGATAATGTAAAGTCTCAAATTTCCCCTTAAAGACTGCCTTTATAGGACTGGTGTATCCCCACACCTTTCACATGATCTTCCAAGATCCGCGGTGTGCGTATAATAGTAGTTTTATGTCCCCACTCAGAGACACATTATTGATGGATTAAGAAAAACCTTGTGCCATCCCATAATAACACTAAATAGTATATAAATGTAAGCCTAAATTATATTTTAAAATCAGATTGTGATAGCATGTTGTTCGCTATCAAAAGGTGGACTGTCGAAGCTGGATAATTGGCTGAGACAAGAAAAGTTTAAACTGGATCGAAGCGACGCCATCTTGCGACTGGCCGCAAGATGCCATTTTGTGAATGGCCGCCTAAGCGCCATTTTAGATAAACTCACACTTTAGTACATGTGGCGATATTACTATTAGCATCATGCGATTGCATCTTTCACCATTTCTCATACACACATTAATACGCACAATTGCACTGTTAACTAGTCGCATATTAGCGAATGCATAAGATCCTGTATGAAAATGCTGAATATTAGCTTCATGCACACGCATCTGCCCCAAGTTAACTAGCGCCTTTGCATCAAACCCCACATGCTCACACATTACATATTCACATACAAGGTTCCATAAGCTTTAAGGTATAAGATTCAAGTATGCACATTTACTATAATTGTTATGAAATAAAGATTATTTCATAACTAAGGTTTTATACGTGATAAGTAAGCCATGTTTGGTATTGTACTGATGCGCACTCTCTCAACAGTATTCCGGTAATATCGATGGAGAGATCGCAACATGCATTCTCAACTTATGGACCGTAGAGACTTCAAGCAACATAATGTACATTATATGAACAACTGTTAGGATTTGCATGAGGCGGGAATCCAGAGACCACCAGTTGTTAGAGGCTGGACTGTGTCTATTTGAACCAACCTGTTAGATGCCTTGTAACATATGCCCTCTCCTTTAGGACCAATGGTATTAGCAACAAACTTCTCTATTGTGTTGTTTATTCCTGGGGGGTATAAATATATGTGCTCTGACCCTGGGTTCCTAGCCTTCATGCTGAATGCTGATTGACGGGGGTTTCTTGCTGATGCCTACATCTGGACCAGAGAGTGCTGCGTATATATAACTGTACTTGGGTCTGTATAATTTCTTTGCGCTAAGATTATATGAGGATCATAGCGTGTAACTGCTGTACTTTTACTTGAATAATACTTTGTGATTTGAAACCACAGGTTCTAGGTGTGGAGTCTTTATTTACTGTATGACTGCGTATGCAAAATAGCGTCATCCTTAGAGGTTCATAGGAAGGATATTAGAAGGTATAGGCAGGGGTATTTATAAGGTTCAAAGGCAGTATCGTTATAGGAGAGTGATGAAGTGGGGTAGTTGCCCAAAGCAAGCATCCATCATCTGTCATTTTAAATACTGTGTGCTAGTGAAGAGGCTGCTCATGGAAATCAACCATGTCTTAGTATTTATGGAGAATATGAATGTTATGTTTTTTGTTGTTATAGTTATACTTTATTCTGGTTGGATTGTTCTTTTTATAATTGGATATTTATTTATCATCGTTATTATAACCCTGTATATGATATCCAGTTCTTCCTTACTTGTAAAACTCCCATGAGACAGATGAGTAACAGAGGTTATTAAACATTACTAATAAGTAGAGATGTTCGGTTCGGTTTTCCTGAAATACGAACACACCCGAACTTAGGAGTTCCAAGTCGAATCGAGTCCCAGTTCGGAATCATTTTCAGGATCCAAGTACAAGGTGAGTCTCCCATATCCGTTTATTACATAAACCGAAATATACTGAAAATTGTAGTTTTCAGGCAGCCATGAGATGTGACCTGATGTCATGATGTCATCTTAAAGCTTGAACATGGGCAACACCAGAAACCCTGCCTGCACTGCTCCAACCTGCTGAACCGTCCCATGGCACCAGGCGTACAAGGTGTCTGCAGTGACCTGGGCCCCTCTCCCATTGTTGCCACCTCTGCTCCCCTGGATGATCTGCCACCAGCAGCCATATTCTGCTCCCCTGTGCCCAGATAAAGGTATATTCAAAAATGCAGAAGAATCCCAAATTCCGAAATTCTTCTGGTCCCAAGCATTTTGGATATGACTGACTTAACCCATAGAACCGAGTCACGGTTCGGGTCTCCTCTTATTTTGGAATTCGGATTTAAAAACCAAACTCAGGTTTTGGATTACATATAAACAGGTCCAAATTACATGATTTTAGCCATTTTTGTTAATTGTTTATTAATTTTTATTAAATCCAAAACTGAATCTTAACCAAAGCAGTTGGGGTGCCATAATCAAAACACGATGATGATAAATTAGAACCAAAATCAAAACATGGGGGTCCATGTACATATCTATTAATAAGTCATATTTTATTGGCTGTGTCAGCGTACTGCCATCAGACAACGATGTGGATACAACATGGCACTGGTCAGACCGTTCTAAAGACCTGACCCTAGTTCAACTTTATTTATAGGACAATCAAGCGTGACACAGCAACTTTATCGTTTAGACAAAACAACAACTGGACCTACAGATAAGATAAGCATATGGGCATTATGACGCATGTTCTTGTGACTTCTTGGAATCTTATTGCTCGTCTGTCATCTGGTCATCTTTTGGGTTGGTCATCCTAGACTACCCATGGTCTCCACCCATGATACCACTTATCTTCTATTCCAAGCTGTCTGGTAAACAACTTGTTTTTCTACTATTTTACTTATAATGGTGACATGCATTTTCTTATCTGTATCTGTCTAGTCATCTTAAAGCTACATATACACTAGAACATTTAATACATCTTATATCACGTCTTCTATACACTTACAGCTGCATTTAGAATACAGCATGTAGAACAGTGTTGTTACATTCCAGTTTCTGCTTCAGGTGAGAATTATATAGAGATGTTTGCAGACACTTGTGTTATGGTTTTGGTTCTAAATCACTGTTGTGTTTTGGTTTTGATTTTGGCAAAACCACCCTCAAGTGTTTTGGTTCTGGATTTCTTTAAAAGTTGATAAAAACAGCTAAAATCATGGAACATGGAACTGTTCTGTTCCTTTAATATTATTAACATAAATAATATTCATTCCAGCCAATTATGAGCATCTCAAAGAATATTAAATCATGAGGGAGGGACTTAAATGCAATTGAAAATGCACAAGATTTCCAAACTTGGCGAGAAAACCCGAGTCGGGACTCAGTTATACCCGGAACCCCAAAGTGCTTTCTGCAGGACTCTGTTCAACGCAGAACACCAAAGTTCAAGTGTGTTTGCTTTTCAGCAAAACTAAACCGCTCATCTCTAGAATTATTTATTTATCTATTACCAGTTATTTATGTAGCACACACATATTTCGCAATACAGAACTTGTTTCAGGACTGCATGGGAATTACTACAAAGGGCTTGGACGCCACTGCAATTCCAGTTTTCCCCTACCACAGCAGAGTGGAGTAACTTTCTGTGCATAGGTTGGTGGATGCACATAGAAGTACCACTCAGGTGAAGATATGTCAATGGGGAAAAAAGTAATGTTGACAGATATGTAATACAGTTTAGATATGTGGATGTCACATCTAAGGGCGGGGCTGCCAGCATTAGGCAAAAGAGCACTGGGGAGGGGAGATCTGCCAGTAGTGCTTCTACTGGCTTCAAGGTGCCATTCCAGCATGCAGACACTGTTAGTTACAGCCCTGCCCCCAATGCTTATGGAGAAACATGACCTCTCTCCACAGTGCTCGACAGGAGCTTTTTAGAACATTGCCTAATGGATAAAGTAAACTCTTTTTATTCTTTCTTTTATATAAAATAATTCCTGTACATCCAATCTCCCTAACCTTTTTCTGTGAGTGTGTCAGGCACAATTTAGCTAAGCTCAGTGTGCCAGTACTACAGTACGTCTGTGTGTGTGTGTGCGCACGTGTGCATGTGTGTAACTGTATATATGTGTGCGTGTGTGAATCACCTACTCCTATTTATAACAACAAAAAAATGGCCCTGTATGACATTGAAATGATGATGATATGCAAATAATGAGACATAAAATATAAGTCAATGTAATAGAGGCAACTGCAGGGCTCCAAGGTGGTCCATCTTCCTGCTAATGGCACGAGGAAGTGACCGCTAACCAGACCAGATGACAGCCTCCGGTTTGTGCTGCATAGTGGAATGCAAATCCCCAAAATGTGGCAGCCATTATGAATCGGCCCAGCACAGGGGAGAGTCAGGGGTTGTGGCTGTCCCGTGCTCCTGGTGGCCCAATCCACCCCTGATAAGAATTAATAATACATAATATAGATAAACAAATGTCATGAAAATTTGTGATTAGCAGCCAGAGGTAACTAGGTACTTTAAATCAGAAATCAATCTATTTGATAATAACAAATATCACAGCATGTAAATAGTCAATTAATATATTGCTATCAATTAATATACTGATAACAAATCCCCAAAAAATACAAAACAAATAGTATACTGCTAACAAATACAAAATAGGACTGGTAGACCGAGGACTTAAGCCGCGTATCCACTTGCAGATATAAATAAGCGATTGAACTATAATTACATCTTTATCGTTCAATCGCTCATTAATTGTGCATAAATCGGGCAGTTTAATATCGGAAACGACCAGCGATACGCGCTCTCACTGGTCGTTTCAATCACAGTCTGAACATGATGGTCAATCTGCCTATAACGACAGATTGGCCATCTTCAGGGATGAGGGAGGGTGTCTGCACTGAACAACATATCATTCAGTGTAGGCACTACAGGGCATGAGGAATGACTGTACGATTACAATGTTGTAATCATACTGTTGTTCCACTATCTACAAGTGGATAAGTTGCATATGTGTGTGAGCTGGGGTTTAACGTCACTGATTATTCTTAGACCACTTTGTAAAGGTGACCTGTGCAATTTAAGGATGTCTGGTGCATATTATAAATTAACATTCAAAGCAAAGTTTTTTTATATTGCTCTCTAAGCACAAACTGCCACCAATACATCTGTAAAATAGACTGTACTATATAAAACTTACTAAAAATAAACACAAATACATGATAACATTTATATTTGTTAAATAAAATGCAAAGGGTGGTTGTATTTAATTGTACGCAACTACTTACATTTCACATTTGTATTCTAGTAAGACTTTAGTTCTATTTTTTCTGGAAATGTTTGTACCACTCAAATATACACAAATAAATTAAAATATGATGGGTTTCAGCTTGAATTTCCAAGGGCAAAACATGCAAATGCCAAGTGGAATAAACTTACATGTCTTTGTTGAGCAGAAAGCCAGGCCTGCAAGGGAGCGTAACGCATACCATGGAATAGATCCCATTCCTTGTTATCACAAGTACATTCTCACACACTAAAATCTATCTCATGTCAACCTGTCAATATTCATTAGCCAAACAGGGTGGGATCTCTGTCCATCATCGCTGAGAAAATATTACATAAACTATGAGCTTAACTGAATATATTTTACTAATCTGCCATTACATTCTAATCACAGGAAAAACATCAACTTATTTAAAGTTATGTTTCCTTAAAAAAAATATTTTTTTCAGAAGGAAAACATAAACACTCTCCAAACTGACCCTTCCTTCCCAGTACAGAATGCTCTGTTTAAAACTAATTACTTTCTTTCAAAATTACTTTTCTTGACTCATAACATACATGCATTAGCACACAGACTTTCATGTCTTTTTTATTTCTGTCTGATTAATTGTTCACATATTTAATTGTAATATTACCTAAGTGATAAAGTTAATGACAAGAATAGGGTATTGATGTAATTATTAGATTCCTAGTGTAGTGGCTCAGTCTATGATTTAATTGATACAATCAATAAATTAAGGTTTCCCGACTGGTGATTGTACAAAGCCACTTTCAAGGGGTTCTTCCACATAAGATTTATAGTATGAAGTCATGGTCCTAATCTGGTCACCCCCTACTTTGACCTTCCCCCTTGACCTTATCCCCTCTTAACTCCTTCTCTCCCCCTCTCCTGATGCCATTTCCTATCTTGCCCCTTTCTTCAATCTCTCTCTATCAAGAGGCATTGTCCCCTCTGCACTCAAGCATGCCCTTGTCTCCCTCTTTCTTAAAAAACCCACCCTTGATCCTGAGACTTTCTCTAGCTACCGCCCCATCTCTCTCTCATCCTGTTTGCCTGCAAACTCCTTAACCACATTGTCTACAACCACCATACTGCCTTTGTTTCCTCCCACTCACTACTGGAACCTTTTCAGTCTGGCATTTGTCCTCTCCATTCTACAGAAACTGCCCTCACTAAAGTCAGCAATGATTTCCTTGCTGTCAAATCCAAGGGCCACTACGCTTTGCTCATTCTCCTTGACCTGTCTGCTACTTTTGACACTGTGTAACATCCTGTCCTCTTGCAAATTACCCACTTCCTTGGTCTACATGATACTGCCCTCTCATGGCTTTCCTCCTACCTCTATGATTGTGCTTTTTTCATCTCCTCTCATGACTCCACTTCTTCCTCACTTCCTCTACCAGAAGGTGTCCCACGAGGTTATGTTCACATCTATACCTACTTAGGTGAGCTCATCAGCTCTTTTGGCCTCCATCATCATCTGTATGCTGCTGATACTCATATCTACAATTACTCCCCTGACCTCACACCCTCTCTTCTCACTCATATTTCCAACTGTCTCTCTGCTATTTCCTCTTGGATGTCCCAGCACTTTCCTAATTGTAACATGACCAAGACTGAGATAATAATCTTCCCACCCTCCCGAATAACTGTACCTCCTACAATTTCTTTATCTATTGACACCAACACCATCTCCTCTAGTCAAATAATGTGGTGTCTTGACGTCATCCTTGACTCCTACCTCTTCTTCAAATGACACATGCAGTACCTCTCACAGTCCTGCCATTTACAACTAAAAAATATATCCTGGATTAGACCCAATCTCACCCTGAAGGACAACTAAGATCCTCATCCACTCACATCTCATCTCCAGACTGGACTAGGACTACTGAAACATCCTCTTATCTGGCCTCTCTGAATCTGACCTGTCTACTATCTCTCCTCAATGCTGCTGCCTGGCTCATCTTACTCTTCAAATCCACTACATCTGCCTACAAGCCCTTCACTGGCTCCCCTTTCCCCTCAGAACTCAATTCTGACTTATCACACTACTGTAACTTACAATGCCCTCACCCATCCTCTCCTATTTACATTGCTGACCTCAACTACCTTTACACTGGAGTCCACCCACTTCGCTCCATCTATAAATGCGGCCTCTCCTCTCAGCTGATTACTTCCTCTTACTCTCGCCTACAAGATTTTGCCCGTGCTGCTCAACACCTCTAGAACTCTCCCCCTCTCCCTATCAGACCCTCCACCTCGCTACAAAATTTTTAAAGGGGCTCTCAAGACGCACTTCTTCATCAAATTCCTAACCCACTGCCCTATCTCCTTGCTCACTGTCTCTCCACTGTGTCACCCCTGTCTGTCTGCTCCCCCTTTAGACTGTAAGCTTTCACAAGCAGAACTCTCTTCCTTAACATGCTTTCTCTTCTCTTGCTTCTATCACATCCTCCATACTGCCTACAAATGCACCCAACCTTAGGGTTCTGCCGCCCTGCTACTTATTTGACCATTATGACTGTTGATGCAGCAATGTTTATAAACAATGTTGTGTTCTGCAATATTCTGTATTGTATGGCACTTTCATTCCTCTTTTTAGTAACACAGTTTTTTGGAACAATTTGACACAAAGGTAAGCAGTCACTATTTCGATACGATTACGGATGCATCAGAGGAATCCATCGCAGAGTGAGTGACAGGTTGTGAGCGTTTGGGGATGGTGACGGGGGAGTGGATGGAAAAAGCAGGCGTCTGTCTGTTTGAATGCCGTTGTTTAAGCATACATATAAATTAGCTACTGCGATTGCATACACAACTTGAGAGCCCACTGCATGCGAAGAGACTTGCAGTGTCTGTGGCAGGTTAGATATGGTGTACGTTCAATGAGTGGTCGATGTGCATATTTTTGCAGCTACCCACTATGGCCCTAACTGTGTGGTGTGTATATTCTTCCTGTGCTTTTGTGGGTTTCCTCCGGGTACCCCGGTTTTGTCCCACACTCCAAAAATATACTAGTAGGTTAATTGGCTCCCAACAAAAATGAACCCTAGTTTGTAAGTATACGCGTATACATGTGGTAGGGAATATAGAGGGTCATTCAGACCCGCTCGCGAGCGCAGGACGCTCGCAAACGGGTCGATGTTCCCCCACTGCGCATGCGCACGATGGAGGGAGCTCCGTCGAGCGCATGCGCGAGACCCGGCGAGCGACAGGCTCTCCAGCGCTCCTGGTCACGCACCAAAGGGGGCATGCTGTCGATGTTGATTGACAGCACGCCCCCTTTGGTGGGCGTGCCTGCCAGACGGAGGCATTTCCCATGGGAACGCCTACCGTCTGAAGCCGGCCCCACTGACATCACTAGTGATGTCAGTGGGAGTGATTTGGGCTCTGATAGAGCCAAAATCACTCCAGGGCTTGTGGCAGGGTCTCCGTTGCAAGCCCGATGGTTGCGATGGTCAAGACCATCGCGACCATCATCATGGACGCTCGCATATGATGTGGGTGGTCACCCACAGCTATGCGAGCGGCCAGGAGGCTGCTCCATTTTCATGGAGGAGGGCACTGATTCAGAGCGAGCGCTCTGGTCAGAGCGTTCGGCTCTGAAACAGGCCCATAGATTGTAAGCTCCACTGGGGCAGGAACTGATGTGAATAGACAAATATTCTCTGTAAAGCTCTGCGGAATATGTGTGTGCTATATATATATATAACTGGTAATAAAATTATAAAAAATAAAATAGCTGCATTCTGGAGTCTCAGAATGCTTGTCACTCTAAAGTTTATTTGTTCTTGTACTTTAATTTATGGAACTTAGGCCCTCATTCAGAGCCGTTCGCTATTTGCGTTCGTTCGTTCAAAAACAAGGGGTGGCTATGCAAATGATCCTTTCGCACATTGCAGTCTGTTCACACCTCTAAGTCTGAACGAGCGAGCAAAACATACGCTCTTTTATTTCTTAAAAACGCCCCCTGGCCACTCGCACCATACGTCATGTCCGCTATTTATTAGATTAATCGAGTACATCGAACAGGATATGAACTGCTCGCTATTCTTGTGGTTGGTTTTTTCAACCGCTATTTTGCGAGCAGTTCTGAGTTTAAAAAAACCAAGTGACGTGGTCATTGACGCTGCTATATTAATTATGCACACCCATAAAACGCCCGTTTTGACCTTTAAGCACGCCTGCCATCGGATCTCCACTCCCCGTTTTCAAGCACCTTCCCCTGTTACCACCCACATACGCCTCATTCTGTCACTCAAAATAGCAGGCACTCGCTATATTGCGTACAAATGATTTTCGGCCGCACTGACTGGTTCGCGCATGCGTACTAAAAACCGTACGCATGCGCAGATGTGCGAACATCGCTCGGAACGAGCGTACTGCCGATAGCGAGTGACTCTGAATGAGGGCCTTATTCCTTTCACGTACTGTACCTGAAGATGCTTTTGATGGCTGTCCAGCACTCTTTTCCTGGGTTGTGTGCAAATTTGCTTACACGAATGGCAGCGTGGATTTTGTCGTGTGCATATATCAAAGTTCCAATGGCTCCTTGGAAAGGAAGTTTTCTAATTTCCCCAATTTCTCAGTCTATCGCCAGACACATATCTTTAGAGATTTTCATGCTTTGTCGATTGGTGTGCTAACCACTTTGGTATCTGTCATCCCTAAACTTGATAAGCCAAGCTTCAATGCAATTTCAGTGTTTATCTATGGTAACAGACCTAACAGTTGGTGCACCGGCCCAAAGTTGTTGAGCTTGAATCTGTAATTTAGGGCCTGATTCAGAGATGGTTGGTAATGTAGCCGTGGTTGCAGCCACTCTCTCAATAGCAGTTGAGGGAATTTGCAAATGCTAATCTCAGCCTTCACTTTGTGCTACACTGTGCAACGGAGTGTAGGAGTGGTGAGATGACTTTGAGGCTACGTAGTCTGTGCATTTGCAATAGAGTTTGTAAACACTCTAACATCAACAAAACATTGGTCGCACCATTGACATTGGAGATAGCCTTGGATATACTCTAGCTACTCTCCTCTAATCCAACTAAACATGGCCTTAGAAGCATTGGATAAGCGATTGAGAAAGCAGCAGCATGACACTCCCATACATCCATGAAACGTCCCCTTTTTGCGATCACTCTAAGTCACCTCCCACTCTCCACTCCGATAAGCCCAGGTATTGCAAATCCCTTCTAAAGTGTTAGCGATTCCATAAGCAATTGCAATAGGACACGGGTTTGTACTTTTTGGGCATGCGCAGTGGAACTGAATAAATATTGGCACTGCATCCATCTCTGCATCAAGCCCTTAGTAACATTGGCTATTTGGTTTTCTTGCTATGCAGAGTAGATCATCACGAAACATCTTTAGGCAATGATCAGTTTTTGACCAAATCAATTTCATTTCCAGTAGTACACTGTCTAATTTGATATACAAGCAATGGCCACTTTGTTTAAGCTTGTATAATAATTTCATCAGAACATACTTTTCTCTCTGGGACTGTATCCACATTGTAATGCTCCAGTGGTTCCATGTACTTCTAGTTCACCGTTTAAGTAGATCGAGTCAAAGTCCTACTAGTATAGTAGCAAATCATACATAGTAGATATGGCAATGACCATGCGTAGTGTATTGTATCTTGCAAAAGACATGAAGATATCGTAGCAACTAGTCGGCCTTTGTAATGTTCAAGACTTCCACAGGTGTTAAACAGGGCCGTAACTAGGGGTGTGTAACATGTGCTATTGCACAGGGCAGAGGACCCAGGGGTTGGCACCGTAGCTGGCCCAAGGCTCTTGCTACTGGCTAGCAGGATGTCTGGAATGGCATCCAGCAGCTAATATCACTGCTGCAGTGCCACCTTTAGCATTCTGCAGTCTATGCTGCGGCTCAGGGAGTTCTCAGGATACTTCGGGCAGCGCTGGCTGCCCTGTTCCCTCTGTGAGACATCATGTGTATGGGGGGAGGAATTGGCACTGGACACATAGCAAGTTCCAGTGTTAGTGTTAAGCTTCTTGCAGATGACCCACTTGTTTTTAACACTATTGCGGTCACCCAGCCAAGAGCCCAGTTACTTGCGCCCAATCAGCACAACAATTGAATATTGCCCCATCACTTTACATGGGAGATCGGGTGCAAGTGTAAATATATTTAGGGTGTAATGTATTTATCTATTTAAAATTATATCTCATAACAAGCTACCAATCTAATTGAGATAAAGCAGTTATTTTTTTTATTGAACATTTGTAAAAAATTTTGTCGTTCATAGCATTGCATTAAGTAGTCATGCTGTCCTGTGTTACCTTGACTAATTAGAAAAAATATTCACATGTCACAAAATTTAGGATAATCTGTATAGTTAATAATACCTACTCATTATATATGCAACATGTCTGAAGGTAATTTTCATTTTAAATGTTTTTTATTCTGGTAGTGTGGGCGCAGTGAAATAGTGCAGGAATAGTAGATTAATATAGTGTGGGGAATTAGTGTGGTGATATACCACAGGGATGTAGTGTGGGTAAGTAGCACAGTACAAGTGCTATTTATCCCATAAAAAGTAAGTATCCCCCAAATGTATCTACATGAGACTGCAGCAGATATCGGACAGCAAAAGCAGCCCCCATATAAACCTATGTGAATTGCTTTCTGGCTGAATTTAGCAAGCTCCAGAATGAAATGCATTCCAGAGCTTGGCCCTGATAGCTAACGTCATTGTAGCCTATAGGCTACATTTTACAAAAGGCATCGGGAGAGGGATCAGTAGGTCAGCAGACTGCATATGCACAATATCGCGATAGCCGCTGGCAATTGAAAATAAACTAATCGCTAATGTGATCTCTTTACTTCTACACATCACAGGCACGGGCTCTCATCGGAGCCCCTGTTCATTCATGTGTGAGATTATACATGCTGCGGTAGATCATTTCTAATTGTCACGAATAGCAACAATAAGACAGCATAACTATTGGGTCATAAACCATATAATTAGTAAATGGACCTCATAGTGCATAGATGCAGTGTGGGAAGGTAGTGCAGTGCCTCCCCATCACCCCTGCCGGCCTAGGAGAACTTCTCTGCGGTGCTGATCACACCCCCTGCGATGACACACAATGTGGACATTAATCTGATGCTGCTGTCTGGGGACGATTCTGCTCGTCTCCAGCCTCCATTGCCAGCAGCAGCTTATCCCCCCCTTTTATCTCATATTCCCTTCACATTCAC
This sequence comes from Taudactylus pleione, assembly GCA_031769625.1. Taxonomy (NCBI): domain Eukaryota; kingdom Metazoa; phylum Chordata; class Amphibia; order Anura; family Myobatrachidae; genus Taudactylus; species Taudactylus pleione. The sequence continues at coordinate 619,346 of JAUIMM010001299.1, forward strand.
AGGATCGCATAGCTTTAATGACTGATAGCAGAACATAATTCTCAGCATTAGGGGCCTATTTATCAATATTATTTTTATTTAAAAAATTTGAAAAAGGGTGTTATCACAACATTTTTACATTATTTTAGTATCACAAAAATTTATTAAAGGACTTTTGGAGCAGTTTTCGTAAAAAACTACTCCAAGCCCTTCAATTCACTCTGAAAGGCAGAGCAGAACCAGGAGCCTGCCACCTGTAATCAGCTTTGTGGTCTAAATAGGCCATGCTGATCACTGTAAATAAAAACAACCACTTACCTGCATTCAGGGACTGGAGATCGTTGCTCTGGTGAGGTCCTCTCTCTGGTGCTCCGGTCAGCTGGTCTCCGTGGGCTCTTGCACGTTGACCCTGGTCAGCTGCTGCATAGAGCAGTTGAAGAGAGTCACAGTGCAGGAGCCCAGAAACCAGGTGACTGGAGCTCCGAGGGAGGACCCCACCGGAGCACCGATCACTGGGCAGGTAACTTTAAGCTGAAGAGGGGGGAGGATTGCGCGTAAAAGTATGGGAAGTAGATTTTCAGGGACAGAGATTTATTGCAAGGTCTGTCCCTGCATGTGATTTTTGATACTGTACATCCTTGTCTTATATTAAAATATTGCATTGCCATCTAAGATGCAGATTGTTATATATATATATGCCCCTTAGTCTCTACAGGTATATGCATTTGAAACTGCAGTAGCTAGGCCTGTAAATTCTCTGTTGAATGGTTGATTCGATTAATTTTCCTTGTGCTAATTAGCAAGAACTGCTGACCCTGGAAGGTGTCCCACCTTTCTATGTTTGTATAACAAATAGGGGTCGTGCTGGCGCAGAGCTACATCGGAGATCGTATTGATGTTAAGTGTTGCTAGTGAGTGGATTATGTCTGTATGTTGTTAATGCATGCACATAAGTGCTGTCTGTTATTGTCTTTGCGTTATGTTTAATGAATTGTGTATATAAAGGTGACAGATAATGATATATGTATCGGTATAAAGAATGACAGAATACAATAAATACAATATCTATTATATTACAAGTGCTATCACTCAAAAACTGGAGGTAAGGAGAGAGATGGGGTGCTGGCTTGGTGTGGGAAATGGGTATGATATGGAAGGGGGTATAATGTGGAAGGGAGGTAGAGTTGTCCCTTGGGATTACCTCAGTCCATTGGTATGTACAGTTCATAAAAAAGAAACAGTTTTTGGTTGCTGATTGTGAGGCAATCTGGTAGCTTGATCTCCAATATGTGTATGCACCGTGTGAAGAAAAAAAAATGGCTTACCTGAAGTGATGATTTTATAGAGAGGAGGCACCGGTGCCTTACTGGTTAATGTGCACATGAAGTGCCTACTCCTTTCAGAGGAGTAGTAAGCTTTGTATACTGTAGCTTTTAAGGTGACGGTATGCAGCCAGGTGTCAATCCAGGTGGTGCAGTGGAATCACTCTTTAAGTTATCCGCTCCTACCCAGATACCCACAGTTGTGACTGTATTGGCAGGTGTCTTATAAAATTAATAAGTGTGTGGACCCAGGTATGTAGTGTGCTTTTTAACAGTTACAATGTCAAAAAGCATTATGGGGGGTCCATGGAATTCAGGTGCTGTGATGTTGGCTAATGTAAAGTGCTACTCACAACTTTTCGCACCCGCTGTCAGTGCAACTATAAACATGATGAATTACCATCATGTTTACAGATGTACAGCTGGTGCACGTACAATGCTCAAAGTAGTATTTTACACTTGCCAACAACGCAGCGCCTGCCTTCCTGTGTCCACATACTGCTTGTCTACATTTTGATTGTCGACAAGCTGTACAGTGTATATCCTTGTAGAGAAACATCACAAGACATTTCCCTGGCTATTAATAGTATTTTAAACTCTCTCTGTCTCCCTCCCTGTGTAATGTTATTTCAATGGGAAATTCACATACCAAAATTATGGAACTCCTATAGCAACGGACCAAAATATTTTATTTTATTTTTTTATTGCATGTCTGCGGTGCATGGGACATAACACAGGTCACATTAAAACTATGAAAAATAAAAATGACGTGGTCAAGAATATTTTTCACGTTAGAGTACAATAATTGGATATAGCTAAATGGCATTAATAAGAATCAATATGTAGGAGACTTAGCATGCTTGAATTTCAGTTTTTCCTTGTAATTTATGTGATTGTGATTTATGTGCATTTTATAAATGTGTGCTTTGCATACTAATAAAATGAAATAAACGTAAACTATATAATTTGTTACCTACTTCTGTCTGAAGTGCCTGGGTTTGAACAGTTTTTTTTTTGTCTGAAAATATTATTTGCAAATATTTTAACAATAAAAATAAAACTGGCATAGATTATTTTATTAATATACTAAATGGGACATTATATTCAGTATAATGTAGAAGGGCCAAGCATTAAATTTAAAAACTAAAGGCAGCACAGATTATTATTATTTTACTAAAGAGTACACAGATAATATCTATTACACTAAAGAGGCACATATTAGATTTATTTCACTATAGGGGGGTACAGATCAGAGGGGCTGATTTAGTGGTGGTCGCAAGAGCCATAGCAGCTGCTAACCTGCTCTATTATGGTAATGCAAAAGGAAGTGTCAATTATTAAATTGGTATTTAAATATACAGTATATATTAATAACAGTGGAGGCTCCTTACCTGTCTGGCGGGGGGGTGTATCCCTCTTCTCCCTTGCCATCCCGGTGATCACAGGTAATGTCACCGGGAGGTGGGGCTTTATCCTGTAGCTGCGAGGGGCGTTGCCCAGATAAGGGGCTTCGCTTAAGCCCGGACATGCTGCTGGGCTAGCAGACAGGCAGGCTTTTAGGGGCTGCATTAGTTGCAGCCCCTATAAGCCAGAAAGGGCTGCCATTATAGCAGGGGAGCGGCTTCCCATGGGAAGCCCCCCTCTCTGTTATTGCTGTCCGGACTGGCAATCCCAGAGGAAGAAATCACCTCTCGCTGGGACTGCCTGTCTGGCTGTGATCAGCAGGGAGTGCTTCCTATAAGAAGTCACCACTACTGCTGCTAGCCTAGGCAGTCCCTGCGTGTGGGGGATTTTACTGGGGGGGGCTGCAGTCCCACAGCCCCTAGGTAAAATCCGCCACTGTTTAATAAGCAATTGTATGGTTATACCTTCAATAAAATAAGCAGCAGTAGCCTAATGTGAGTTTGTTGACACTAGGAAAGATAAGACAATGAACAAAGACAGATAGTGTTGCTGTGGTAGAAATGAGATCAATCAAGATATGTTATAAAACTGAAAACGTTCAATTACTAATAATAATCAATATATCAAAACTAGTGTACATAATTACAAATAAATTTGGAACCCCTCTTTAAAAATCATGTGCTTTTACATACAAGAAAATTCACAGTGATGGAGAACTGATTACAGTACCAACCTTTCAGAACTCATTGCAAACTTTTATACATGGAGTAAAGAAATTAAGATCAATAATAAATTATTCATGGAACTTGTAAAAAATGAAGTATAGAAGACATAACATACCAAATGGATTAAGTACAAAAAAAGGCTCAATGGCAGCTATACTGTAATTTACCATTAGAATGTTTGCTTCTAGAAATAGTCAAGTATTAGTGAAAGAAAACAGTAAGTCCAGGAATAAGGAAGTCATCAGCATGGCCATTCATTTCTCCCAGAAATGGGTCTGGAAACTTAGAGGAGAAATGCAAGAATTTGAAGTCCATCAACATGATGACAGAGTCTTGGGAATGCTGGGAACGTGCTAATTTTGTCTGTCTTCCCGTTCTTACACTTAAGTAATTATTAAGCCAGACAGACACATTTTTAGCTCTATTTTGATTATCTTGTGCCAATGTCTTAAAAATATAAAGTAACTAATATTTTTGTCCTGGAAAACAAAGAGTGTAAAATATGGTCCAATTGTTTTCAGGATTATTCCATATGTAAGAACCAGTAATAAGCACCTAAGCAAATGCCTACTTTCAGTGAAAACTCCATACAAAACTGTATATCAGAATATAATACATTTAAATAGGAAGTATATTTTGGTATAGAATACTGTAGTATGTGTACTTGCATGATATAGTATGTTTATTGGTATGTGTTTATGGGCACAGTACATAATGTGTATTGATATATTTCTTTTAATGGAATCGGTATGTAATACCGCCAGCCGCATGGCCGGCAGTTCGAATCCCGGCAGCGTCAGGCCGTCAGAGGAAGAGATTCCGGCAGTGGCAGCCCGACAGCGCTGGAAATCCTGATCGTCCCCATGTAAGTACTAACTAACCTAACCTACCCCCCTAACCCTAACCCTCTCTTAGGGGTGCCTAACCCTAACCCCCCAAGTGCCTAACCCTAATTCCCCCTCTAAGTGCCTAAACCTAAGGGGGGGCTTCCCCGCTGCCTAAACCTAAGTCCCCCAGGGAGGTGCCTAACCTTAACCTCCCCCTGCGGGTGCCAAACCCTAACCCCCCCTTCCCCTAGCCTAACCCTAACCCTCCCGGGGAAGTGCCTAACCCTAAGTCCCCCCCCCCGTGAGCCCTAAACCTAACCCTCCCCCTCTGCGGCTGTCTGTTCTCGGTGCCCGGCATCCCTTCGATCAGGATACCGGGTGCAGGTCTCCCGGCATAGGGGTAATGACAGGCGTCTAGATTTTAGATGCCTGTCATTTAACCCTAGCCAGGATTGAGGAGTCGGGAAGCCGGCAGTCGGTATTGCAGCCGCCAGCATCCTAAACGTATACCCTTTTAATATATAGAATGTTTATTGCTAGATTACAGTGGTTCTCAAACTCGGTCCTCAGGACCCCACACAGGTCACGTTTTCCAGGTCACCCAGCAGGTGCACAGGTGTGTTCATTACTCACTGACACATTTTAAAAGCAATTGTTATTGTTTAAAATTGTATCGATAGTTCCAAAATATTAAATACTTGGACTTATATCCTCAAACCAGTTGGTTGTGGTCAGTCACAGAAAATTCCAATAAAATATGCACTGTAGCTCGTGTCCTATTGGATTGAATGGATTCGATGGCTCATAAGCTCACCAAAATTGCTAGGCAGACGGTTACATCCGTGGCATCATTGGAACGAGAGACCGAAGCACAATTTGTATGTCGAAATATAATAATCTGTACCTAAACGCACAAAACTAAATGACAAAGCAAACGCAAAAGGAACGAGTTTCGGTTGTACATGGTATGAGCTACACCCAATTCTGTAGATTAGAAAATAATTAATCCTCAGTCGCACTGACCAGCCTTATATGGCCATGAAAATTGGGAACGGCTCCAACAGCAACAATTACCCGTAAGACCTGCATCGTAATAAACCACGCAGAAAAATTTCCCTCCAACTGAAAGCCCAAAAAACATGGCCAGCCAGCCGCATTAGTAAAAAATTGCAGCAACAATTGCCACTGAAGTACAAATTAGTTCACCGTTAAATTGAACCAGAAACCTGGCCCAACAACGAATTGCTTGCTCAAACTCTGTAAACCTATAAACAAGCCACATTTAAGCAAACAACTTACAAACCCGTCATTTTTAAAAAAAATTAAAGTAGGGGTGAGCGGGTTCGGTTTTACTCAGATTTACTCGGATCTTTAAACGGCATTTTATTGGCTATCGCCTATCATGTGTTTTGGATAGCCAATATAATAAATCCAAATTTGCGGTAAAGTGGCGATAAGAACCGAGTAAATCCGAGTAAAACCGAGCCTGCACATCACTAAATTAAAGTGTTTCCACTGAGACTCAAAACCTTAAATGTCTAGTGTGATATGCGGTCCATTTCTCACTACGCTACAAAACCTCCCAAACAACCATAACCTGCTATCATGACTATCTCAATCTCCAACAGACAAACCGGACACAAAACCTACAATCATATCAAGCACAGCTGGAACCCCCAAAACATGGAAAAAGGTGACTGTACCAAAAGAGGAGGTCCAAACAGACGTCACTCTTTCCCGCCCCCATGAAGAGAAATCAGTCCAGACGATGTGCTACACAGACCTGGTCATTGCCGGCCTGAACATACGAAAGTAAGAAAAAATGGATTTCTCGATATGGGTGTCGGAAACCGCACCGCCTGAAGGCAAACATTCAGTTGCTAATTCACTTGAACACCACTGAAACCCCATGCATCGCCCGGCCTATGAGTGCAAGACAACAAACCAAAAACTGACCCAGAATAAACGTAACCAGAAAGTCAACATAACAAGACTGTGAACTAAAACCAAAACTCATAAAATGTGGTAACTGCTATGAGGAACCTACGGGGATGGTATAATAACGGAACTACACTAACCAAAACTAACCTACAACCTGCTTGGGGACCATACCACCAGAGAGATAGAGATTTTTGCAAGGGGAGGGAACAAGGACAAAACACCTCCATCCAGCAACACCCCTGCCCCAACCTTTGCCGGTAAACCACAGTAATAAATCCCAACAGAATACAAACTCCGGAGTGCCCTGTCAAGGAAAGGCTATACCAATGTCCAATGCAAACAAATGAAGAAACCCTACAACCACAACCATAAACTACTTACCAAGTTAGCTATAACCACAGAGAAAAGCAGCCAAACAAAATGACGACTGACCCTAACTAGCTCCTCGGAGCTAACCCCTGAGTCGGGAGGTAAACCCTCCTATACACGTAGGCTATCCTTGGACAGGAGTCACTCCCGTTGCCCAACCTACAAAGTATCGGGGATCATAACTGGTGAAACATATGCCTTATAAACCAGGATTACCCACGTTTCGAAGAGGTAATGCGGGGCAGCCCCATGACCAAGGAGGGCCGACACTGCTGCGTGACCTATAAACAATTTGAAACACCTTTTGCACCCAAAAGGAATAACCATCCTTCCATCATGGTTCCGCCCACATTGGGCATCAAAATCACTGCATGCCAAATTTCTGGACTAGACAAACATGTAATCACAACACAGATGTATAATAAATCCACCTATGCTCCGCACTCTGTTTGCCAAATAGCCCATGGCAAAGAGGAGCATGCCCACCCCAATTTATTATATTCACAAAATTTGTGCCACTTGCCTATGTCGCCTGATTCCACCCTATGACATCCCAAAATTGAACAAGAAAAATCAGCAAATTTACTTCTGTGGATCCTTATTCGCTGAAGCGCAAAGCGCACAGCAAAATCTGAATTCACACAATGTACAGTACCCTTGTTTCCTAACCCCTATAACTGCGTCATAAGCCTGAACCCCCTGTCTAACCACTGTGCAACCCTCGGGCGCGCCAGGCAAACGGTAGATGAGAAACAAAAACTGGAGACATAACAAAATTTGTGACACAATCATACTCGCCAGCATAAGGTGGACCCAGAAACTCCTCTACAATGCTTCTGCGTGGTGCCATCTTCGATATTTTAACACGGCGGAGCCGCCAGTTCGACCGTCATAACGCCTCAAAACGCACATAATCACTAGCTACAAAATGGAACAGTAGCTGCATCATCTTGAGGAGCCAACAGAGCCAGGCTGACCAGTAACTAAAGGAGAAAGGCGAGCAGGAGAAAGGGGGGGAGCAGGCATGGGGGGGAGGGGGGACAGGGGTGAAGACAGGGAGGGTGCATGGGACCAACAAGGGTAGAAGGATAATGGATAAAGGGGAAGATGGGGTACAGGAAACAGAGACATAGAAGAGAGGCGGGGAGCCATACGAGGAAAATATTATAAGGAGTCATGGATGAAAGTGCACAGAAAGATAGCCAGAGGAAGGAGGGGCAGCAGAAAATAAGAAAATTTGCGGGGGGCGGGTAAAGCAAGGGACACAAAGAACCAGCGGCTGGGGTTGGGGGAAGAGGGAGCTGCAAAAAGGTGAAAAGAGGTGTGGGGGAGAGGAGGCAGAGGGCTAGAGGAGGTAGAATGGCAGGGAACATGCTGAGGGCAGCTGTGGACTAAAGCTACAAGCCCATCTGGAAAAAAAAAAGTTAAAGATGAATGTTGGGCTGAGATCCCATTACAAAAGAGGGACTTAAAATGGCCACCATGGGAAAATGGCCACCAGGCCTGCTGCGCAGGAAATGGCTAGCTCCTGTACGGAAAAAAGGGGGCCCCCCCAAGCGCGGAGGACCCAGCGCTGGGGGGGTGGACGGAGCCGCACTCACGGCGGGGTAGGCCAGGAAACTGGCGGGATGCGTGGGAGCGGTGACCCCTGCCGAAGTAGAGGCTGGAGGCAGCACAGGGACGCCAGCGGGAGGCAATGAGATACGAGCTCCTGCTGGCGCAGAGAGGCACTTGCGCCGCCGGGGACTGGGCACCGGCGGGAGGCATGGGGGTGCTCACCCCCACCGGTGGGGTGAGGAAAAGGTGCTAGAGAGCAGAACAAAGGAGTGCCAGCAGGAGCTCCCACTGGCACGGAGAAGTGCTAGTACTGATGTGGGCTGAGCTGAGGCCCTGTAGCCATGGGGAAGCCACGAGCAAGTGGAGGTGGAGTGGGGGGTTGCCTCGTGCAGGAGCTGAGTGGTGCTGTATGATAAATAAGCCCAAATGCATAGGGGGGGAGAACGGCATGGACGGGCTACATAGGGAAAGGAGGCAGGGAGGGGGGGCAGGACAGCATGAAAAGGGTGTAAAAGAGTGGCACCTGAGGAAATGTATAGCAGGGGGGGATGCAAGGATTAAACTGGAATGAAAAGGTAGTAGAAATATACAGAAAAAAAGGGGAAAACTACTCAGCCTGATACTGTTTCAAAGATCCAGGAACCAAGAGGCTGTCTATGTTCACACAAGCCAATATATACTGATCATCTGACCACTCCTTCTAGCAATATCATTGGCTCACCCAACCAGCTGACAAAACAGCCTTATAATCTGCCCAGCAACAATGCTGTCATCAACAGCCATACAGCAAAAAACATAGTATTCTTAGTTATTCTCACGCTTATCCAGCCTTCGCATACTACTCCCTTCCCTGGCTGTCTGTAAGATGGCAAATCTATTTCTAGATTGGCTTCCTAACTTTGTGTGCAATAGTATGTTATAATTGTTAGTATAGTATAATATGAATAGTATATTAACACATTTTGTGATATGTTATAGTACGGCATGTGTATACAGATGTGTCCACATACACCTTTCTAAAAACTGTGCCATGGCTCTCAATTTGACATGACATCAATTCTCATATATTGTCGTGCCGTGCTATCTGCGGTGCAGCAAAGGTGCAATTCATACTTTCACCACTGGGTGACCAGTGTATCATGTAATATAGCACTTAATAGTGTTCAACCTATGTAGCAAAGATACAGTAGTGGTCTCCTTTGGATTATAATAGAGGGCAAACAAGGAGTTTGAGGAGTGTTTATGTTAAGGTGCAATATGCATTTGCATCTAAATCACTGTACTAGCCGCTGAAACACTGTACTAGCACCAAAAAAACTCACTAGGAAACTGTCATCAGTTCCTCAAAAGACTGATTCTGTACTTCCCATCCACCAGTATTGTGGCGTAGTGGTAAACTCACTGCACATGGCAGTTAGGGTTTGAATCCCAGTGTAAACATTTTTTTTTTGCTCCAAAAATAAATTTATATAATTCAATAATATAATATCAACAATATTATTGTAATAACAATAAAACTTTTTAGAATAATAACATATTTCATCTAGAGGCTGTTGGAATCTGAGTCAGTGAGGACGGCATGTGTGTGTAGTGATTTCTTAGTGTAGAAATTTCCCCCTGAAAATATGGCTCGATATTGCATATACAGTACTGGTTATAGATATAAATTATAATTCAAAAAGTGGCCATCAGTAATTTACAGTATGTTAATGTCCTTTTTCAGATTAACCCATTGCTTGTCTCAACACAGAGGGGGGAGGAGGAATTCTTTTGTAAAGGCTGCATATTTTCCACAGACAACAAATCAAGTTTTCATTAGCCCTCCCCCTGTGTTTTGTTTTGTTACTACTCATTAATGTTGCCCTTTTTGTATTGAGACACTTTTGTACTTTTGGCCCATCCCTTCCTCCCAAAATAGTACTCATTTTCCATGGTTATATTGTACATTATTTGACCAGTAAAGTAGCTAGAAGAAGTATACACAGTATGTCATTTGTGCTCTCTCTCTATGTGTGCCGACCCTCGTGTTTTGGTTTTGGATTTTTTCTTAAAGTATTATAAAAACAGTTAAAATCACATAAAATGGGCCTGTTTTTGTTCCTACAGTATTATTAACCTCAATAACATTTATTTCCAGTAATTTCCAATCAATTTTAACCACCTCACAATATTATTTTTTTCATCTAGTTAAGGCCAAAAGGTTACATCCAGCTAGCTGACTACGCTAAGTGATACAGTGGACAGCACTAACATGTGGCAGTTCAGCTTCCAATTTCCAACATGGATACAGTGTGTTATACAGTGTGGGTTGGATACACCAATAGTGCTCTCACTATGACAGCAGTGTCGGCAGAGCAGGGTTGCTCACGGTGTCCTCGGTATATGGAATGGCAGTGCTGTGGTGGTGGCAGTATCCTCAGTGCAGGGTACTGGCAATTTAAGCAGAGCGGGGGTGCCAGCAGTGTCTTTAGTGCAGGTTTGCTGGCTGTGTCAGCAGTGCAGGGTTGCTGATGGTGTCCTCAGTACATGGAATGGCAGTTCTGCGGTGCTGGCAGTGTCCTCAGTGTAGGGTACAGGTGATGTAGGCAGTGCCAGTGGTGTCTTTTGTGCAGGTTTGCTGGCTGTGTTGGCAGTGCAGGGGTTGCTGGCAGTGTCCTAAGTACATGGAATGGCAGTGCTGTGGTGCTGGCAGTGTCTTCAGTGAAGGGCACCGGCGATGTCGGCAGTGCGGGGGGTGCCAGCGGTGTCCTCAGTGCAGGTTTGCTGACTGTGTTGGCACTGCAAGGGTGTTCTCAATGCAGGGTGCTGGCAATGTCGGCAGAGCAGGGGTGCCAGCACTGGCCTCAGTGTAGGTTTGCTGACTGTGTTGGCAGTGCAGGGGTGTTCTCAATGCAGGTTTCTGGTGGTGTCGGCAGAGCAGGGGAGCCAGCAGTGTCCTCAGTGCATGTGTGCTGACAGTGTCGGCAGTGCAGGGGTGCTGGTGGTGTCCTCAGTGTGGGAGTGCCAGCAGTGTCGGCAGTGTGGGTGTCTCTAACGGTGTCCTCAGTACGTGGGGTAGCAGTGCAGGGGTGCTGGCAGTGTCGGCAAGTGGTGTCAGCAGTGGGGGATGCTGCCAGTGGGGTGCCGACTGTGTCAGCAGTGAGGGTGCAGGCAGTGTCATGCAGCAGGTGATGATGGGCGCCATCTTCTTTTGCTTCCTATGTGGATATTAAATGGGCTTATATGCATTTGCGGCTATATCACTGTTCTAGCCACTGAAACACTGTACTAGCACCAAAAAAACTGTCACTAGGAAACTGTCATCAGTTCCTGAAAAGACTGATTATGTACTTCCCATCCACTAGTATTGTGGCATAGTGGTAAAGTCACTGTACATCACACTTGGCAGTTAGGGTTTGAATCCCAGTTTAAACATTTTTTTTTTTTTGCTCCAAAAATAAATTTGTATAATTCAATAATATAATAACATCAATAATATTATGTTAATAATAATAAAACTTTTTAGAATAATATCATATTTCATCTAGAGGCTGTGAACACCGTGTACACTGAGTCAGTGAGGATGGCGTGTGTGGGTTCTGATTTCTTAGTGTAGAAATTTGGCCCTGAAAATATGGCTCGATATTTTATATACAGTACTGGTTCTAGATATACATTATAATTCAAAAACTGTCCATCAGTAATTTACAGTGTGTTCATGTCCTTTTTCAGAATAACCCTGCCCATTGTTTGTCTCAACACAGAGGGGGAGGGAGTTGGAATTCATTTGTAAAGGCTGCACTTTTTACACAGACAACAAATAAAGTTTTCATTAGCCCTCCCCCTGGTTGTTGTTACTGCTCATTAATGTTGCCCATTGTGTATTGAGACACTTTTGTACTTTCGATCCCTACCATCCTCCCAAAACTGTACTCATTTTCCATAGTTATATTGTACATTCATTGATTCATTGACCAGTAATGTAGCTCAATGTTTTGTTTTCCACTTTGTTATTACAGTAAAGTATACACAGTATGTCAGTTGCTATATATATATATATATATATATATAAATAAACTTGATAGCCCCCCACATTTGTTGCCCAGGAATCCCCACAGACCTAAATTTGGCCCTGGGTGAGGGTTGCACACTGACCCACCACTGCGGTGTTCATAGAGGGGAAAGGAGGAAGAGGAGGAGGAGGAGGTGAGCTGCTGCTGTTACACTATTGTGGGTGGGAGATGGGGGAACACAGAGCCAGTGATGCTGTTATCAGGGATGGGGGGAGGGGCAGAGCTGCTTGGAGTGTGTGCACTATGGATAGGACATAAAAAGACAACATTGAAAGTACTGTACCAGTGTTTTTAACATTAATTACAAAACATTGTTTAGACCTAAACATTGGTTCTGAAACCCGATTGTTAGCGCACATCTCCGATGGTGGTAGGACTGTGCATGCACCGGAGGTGTACTGAGCATGTGCAGCTCTCTGACTGTGAGTCCGCTTGCAGTGTCTCCCAGCCACAGCCTGATTGACAGGTTGCTGTGTTTTGAAGGTGGAGCTGGGATGTTCCCTGGCAGCGTTCCCAGAAACAGGGGAGGGGCGAGGGCAGAGTCCATATGGGTGCATGCAGACTTTCTGGCCTTGCAAGCTGCCAGGACCCGGCCAGGCTGTGGGAAGTTTTAACTCCCGCAGCCTGCCCTAAGGAACATCGGCAACCATCTGTCGCAATTGTTCTGATGGTGAAACTAGGCTGCGGCCTCAGTTGCAGAGCTCAGATCATGCAAATGCAGAAAGGAGGTGTGCGATACCTCCTACATTCGCATTTTAAATGAACAGAATTGCACAGTCTCTTGTGTGCGCTTATGTGCGGCTCTGCAATTCCATCCAGGCCCTTTGTGTCCTTATATTTACCTCAAAATTATGACAACAAAAGGAAACAATCAAAGGCAACCATTTATTAACTAGTATTATCACCAAAACGAGTGACAAATGCCACTGTGTATGATAAATGTTGCTCCAGCCAATCAGCTCCCAACTGTCACTTTTCTAACAGTTGACAGTTGAGAGCTGATTGGCTGGAACATCATTTATCATACACAGTGAAATGTTTCACTCATTCTGGTGATAAACTCGTTAATTATTGAGACCCATAGTGTAGTATTTTAAAATTATTGTTGATCCACCCAATGTGAGGGATTATTTATATCTGAAAAATAGGTGTTGATAGAACAGTCCCATGCACCTGATGTTCAAGGTACATACCTCTTGATATATTTAAAGCAAACACCTCTTATTACCCCTTCATGTTTTAAGGTTACCTTATAGTTTTCTTCACATAAAGAGGATTCAACAACATACAGTAGGTTTCAATAAAATCCGGAAAGTATTCACAGCGTGTCACTTTTTCACATTTTGTTATGTTACAGCCTTATTCCAAAATGGAATAAATTTAATTTTCTCCTCAAAATTCTACACCAAATACCCCATAATGACAACGTGTAAAAAGTTTTTTTTGAGATTTGTTCAAATTTAATAAGAAAAACCCCTAAAAAATCACATGTACATAAGTATTCACAGCCTTTGCTCAATACTTTGTTGATGCACTTTTGACAGCAATTACAGCCTCAAGTCTTTTTGAATATGATGCCACAAGCTTGGCACACCTATCTTTGGGCAGTTTCGCCCATTCCTCTTTGCAGCACCTCTCAAACTCCATCAGGTTGGATGGGAAGCGTCGATGCACAGCCATTTTCAGATCTCTCCAGAGATGTTCAATCGGATTCAAGTCTGGGCTCTGGCTGGGCCACTCAAGGACATTCACAGAGTTGTCCTGAAGCCATTCCTTTGATATCTTGGCTGTTTGCTTAGGGTCATTGTCCTGCTAAAAGATTAACCTTCGCCCCAGTCTGAGGTCAAGAGTGCTCTGGAGCAGGTTTTCATCCAGGATGTCTCTGTTCACTGCTGCATAAATTTTTCCCTCTATCCTGACTAGTCTCCCAGTTCCTGCTGCTGAAAAACATCCCCACAGCATGATGCTGCCACCACCATGCTTCACTGTAGGGATGGCATTGGCCTGGCGATGAGCGGTGCCTGGTCTCCTCCAAATAGAATGCCTGGCATTCTTGCCAAAGAGTTCAATCTTTGTCTATCATGGTCTGAGAGACCTTCAGGTGCATTTTGGCAAATTCCAGGTGGACTGCCACATGCTTTTTACTAATGAGTGGCTTCCATCTGGCCACTCTACCATACAGGCCTGATTGGTGGATTGCTGCAGAGATGGTTGTCCTTCTGGAAGGTTCTTGACTCTTCACAGGGGAATGCTTTAGCTTTGACAGAGTGACCATCGGGTTCTTGGTCACCTCCCTGACTAGGGATCTTCTCCCCCAATCACTTAGTTTAGATGGACGGCCAACTCTAGGAAGAGTCCTGGTGGTTCCAAACTTCTTCCATTTACAGATGATGGAGGCCACTGTGCTCATTGGGACCTTCTAAGCAGCAGATATTTTTCTGTACCCTTCACCAGATTTGTGCCTTGAGACAATACTGTCTCGGAGGTCTACAGACAATTCCTTGGACTTCATGCTTGTTTTGTGCTCTGATATGCACTGTCAAGTGTGGGACCTTATAAAGACAGGTGTATGCCTTTCAAAATCATGTCAAATCAAATGAAATTACCACATGTGGACTCCAATTAAGCTGTAGGAACATCTCACAAATGCCGTGAATACTTATGTATATGTGATATCTTAGTGGTTTTTTTTTATTAAATTTGCAAAAATCTCAAAAAAACTTTGTACATGTTGTCATTATGGGGTATTGTGTGTAGAGTTTTGAGAACAAAATGAATTTATTCCATTTTGAAGTAAGGCTGTAACATAACAAAATGTAGAAAAAGTGATGCGATGTGAATACTTTCTGGATGCACTGTAGCATAATACTGCTTCAAACAGCTATTTTATTAAAAATATTACAGATAAAAAACAGGACCTCTATTTTTAATAACGAGTCCTGAAAATAAAAAAACACTAAAGCTGCATACACACACAATGACTTTTTGAACGATTATCGTTAAACTATATCGTTTAACGATAATCGTTTGAAAAAATTGTTCACTTTCTCAGTCAAACAATGAACGATAATCGTTCATGCGTGTTCACGTTTGTAGTTTGTAGTTCAGTCAGTCTTGTCAACCCAACGATTTTCATTAAGGGAATATGCAAAAATCATTTGTAGCTCATAAAAATCGTTCATTACACTTTAAAAAATCTGACAGATAATCTGACAGATAATCTGACAGAAAATTCTTCATAAAAATCATTCATAAAATCGTTGGTAACAAAATCCTTGTGTGTGTATGCAGCTTAGACTCGTTTGAATGAGGATACCTACCATCACACTGCCAGGGACCACCCCCGCTCCACCTCCAAAATGCCACAGCCTGTCAATCAAGCTGCAGCCGGGAGGCACTGCAAGCGGATTCAGAGCCAGAGGGCTGCACATGCACATTCCTCCCACCATCGGAGATGTGCCCTAGCCATTGGGTTAGCATACATCTCTGAATCAGGCCCAAAAAGCGCCATTCCAAGGGAGTGATATACAGTATGTGGGTCTATAAATACTAAATGCCCTCATAAATTAAATATAAAATAAGTATGATTTCAGCGGTTATTGGTGTTTTATATGTTTAAGCACCTACAGGTCAATTAAAAAATAGAAAAATTGGTTAACATCGATGTTCCAGAACCAATGTTTAGGTCTAAACAATGTTTTGAAATCAACATTAAAAACTGTACAGTACTTTCCATGTTGTCTTTTTATGTCCTATCCTTAGTGCACACACTCCAAGCAGTTCTCCCCCTCCCCCTATCCCTGATAACAGCATCACTGGCTCTGTGTGATCTATATAGATAATCCAACACACCAATAACTTGCCAGCAACTATATTGACCCGCGATCAGCAGGTTGTGCAGCATGCAGGGACGATGGGCGATATCGCTATCACCCATATGTGCCTGCACATTGCTGGTTGAAGGTAAGTTGGTAGGGTACATTAAAAAAGGATGATTTGATAGATAATGGTAATGATAACAATATCATTTAAATCATCCTTTTAAATTGCTACGTGTATGCACCTTTACAGCAGCAGCTCTCCTCCTCCTTCCCCTTCTATGAACAGAGCAGCAGTGGCTCTGTGTGCCCCCCTCACCCATAGACACCACTGGCACTGCTGACATTGCCAGTACCCGTCACTGAGGACACTGCAGCACTGTCATCCCATGTACTGCAGACACCGTCAGCATCCCCTGCACTGCCGACACAGCCAGCAAACCTGCACTGAAGATACTGCTGGCACCCCCACACTACCGACACCTCCATTACCTGTCACTGAGGACACTGACAGCACTGCAGCACTGCCATTCCATGTACCGAGGACACTGTCAGCAACCCCTGCACTGCCGACATAGCAAGAAAACCTGCGCTGAAGACACCGCTGGCACCCTGCAATGCCAACACCGCCAATACCCTTCACTGAGGACACTGCCAGCACTTCAGCACTGCCATCCCATGTACTGCAGACACCGTCAGCAACCCCCGCACTGCCGACACTGCCGGTACCCATCACTGAGGACACTGCCAGCACTGCAGCACTGCCATCCCATGAGGACACCGTCAGCAACCCTGCACTGACGACACAGCCAGAAAACCTGCACTAGAGACACCACTGGCACCCTATAATGCCAACACCGCCAGTACCCTTCACTGGGGACACTGCCAGCAACACAGCACTGCCATTCCATGTACTGAGGACACCGTCAGCAACCCCGCATTGCCGACACAGCCATCAAACCTGCACTGAAGATACTGCTGGCACCCCCACACTACCGACACCTCCGTTACCTGTCATTGAGGACACTGCCAGCACTGCAGCACTGCCATCCCAGTATTCATATACAGTACTGGTTCTAGATATACATTATAATTCAAAAACTGGCCATCAGTAATTTACAGTGTGTTCATGTCCTTTTTCAGAATAACCCTGCCCATTGTTTGTCTCAACACAGAGGGGGAGGGAGTTGGAATTCATTTGTAAAGGCTGCACTTTTTACACAGAAAACAAATCAAGTTTTCATTAGCCCTCCCCCTGTGTGTTGTTACTACTCATTAATGTTGCCCTTTGTGTCTAGAGACACTTTTGTACTTTCAGTCCCTCCCTTCCTCCCAAAACTGTACTCATTTTACATGGTTAAATTGTACATTCATAGACCAGTAATGTAGCTGGAAGCACGTTTTGTTTTCCACTTTTATTACAGTAAAGTATACACAGTATGTCAGTTGCTATATATATATATATATATATATATATATAGAGAGAGAGAGAGAGAGAGATGTGTGCCCACCGTTGTGTTTGGATCGGGATCTCCCCTGGTTTTGGATCTGAATCTGGTTTGGGATTTTTTTCCTTGGTGTTTTGTGTTTTGGCCATGCTGCGGTGCTGACAGTGTTCTCAGTGTAGGGTACCAGTGATGTTGGCAGTGCGGGGGTGCCAGCTGTGTCCTCAGTGCAGGTTTGCTGACTATGTTGGCAGTACAGGGGTGTACTTAATGCAGGGTGTCGGCGATGTCGGCAGAGCAGGGGTGCCAGTAGTGTCCTCAGTGTAGATTTGCTGGCTGTGTCAGCAGTGTGGGGGTTGCAGGTGATGTCCTCAGTATATGGAATGGCAGTGCTATGGTGCTGGCAGTGTCCTCAGTGAAGGGTACCAGCAGTGTCGTCAGTGCAGGTTTGCTGACTGTGTTGGCATTGTTGGGGTGTTCTCAATGCAGGGTGATGGCAATTTTGGCAGAGCGCGGGTGCCAGCGGTGTCCTCAGTGCATGAGTGCTGACAATGTCGGCAGTGTAGGGGTGCTGGTGGTGTCCACAGTGTCGGCAGTGTATGGGTCGCTGACTGTGTCCTCAGTACGTGGGGCAGCAGTGCAGGAGTGTTGGCAGTGGTGGTGTCAGCAGCGGGGGATGCTGCCAGTGGGGTGTCGGCAGTGTCGGCAGCGGGGTTGCAGGTGGTGTAGGGCAGTGGGGGATGGTGGGCACCATCTTCTTTTGCTTCCTGCGTGCATGTTAAATGGGCTTAACGCTGATTGGCTGAGAGCCATGACAGAAGGCCCTCTCAGCCAATCAGTGTTAAGCCTGCTCAATACAAAACCTCGTGACCCCACAACCTAACGACCCAAGAATGGGATCGTGAGGTTTTGCCTCGGGTTAGGGATCTGGGGAAGGCAGAGAGATCTGAGCACCCTCTATGGGTCGGCGCCCTTGTTCGACCGCACTGGTCGAACATACCACGAGTTGGCTCTGATTAGGTGGTCCTTAGCTCCCCAGGGATCCCTGGCCTGGGCTGATTAGCAGTCAAGTTTAATGCTTTGACTGGGGGGCTCAGTGAAAGGGCTCCCCTGGCTGTGGCATTAGCCCCTCACTAGAAAAAGTCTGGTGCTGGTTCTGAATTTTACAGGGGGACCCTACTCATTTTTTCCCCTTATATTTCTAAAATCAGATCAGTGCCCAGTGCTAGTTGCGCACTGTCCCTATGTTGTTTTTCCCCCATATTTTTGCAACCAGAGCTGGTTCTGACTAGCCCAGTGCTTGTTGTGCTTAAGAACAGGGGACCCCATGTCATTTGTCCCCTGTATTTAATCAAAACCAGCACTGGGTCACTAAAAGCTCAGGGCTCTTTTGTGGAGGGGGGCATGCCATTTTTTAATTATTTGTTATCACATTTTTTTTTTAACCACAGCAACACAGATGGGTCTCTCTGATCCCGTCTATGCTCTGTGTCAATGACCCAGTTGCATGTAGCATGGATCTCCTGGTCCATGCATGCATCTATGTCATTGAAATACATAGCCACTCAGAGGGGTCTCACTGATCCCATCCATGCTTCTGTGTCAATGTACAAAAGTGTTTCATGAAAATGTGGTTTGTTGTTTGTCTGTGGAAAATGTGCAGCCTTTACAAAATTAATTCCTCCCCCCTCCTCCCCTCTGTGTTGAGAAAAGCAAAGGGTTTACCTGGAGAAGGACATAAACATATAGTATATTACTGATGGTCAGTTTTTGAATTATACTATATATATATATTTTTAATAATATCACATAAGCTCTTAGAAGGGGATGCAAATCAGTACACATTCATAACTCTACAGTAGTGTAATTGCTGTGTTCTTATGATGGTATAACCAATACTGCACATTAATGAGACACACGCACAGCTTTCAATGAGATGGGATGAATTATTCTCTATAGGTGGGGTACTGTGTTTACATGTATTAATATAATATTTTGAAAGGAAGACAAATTTTTTTTTTATTATTAAAAACAGCAGCAGGTGAGTGGAGTGCGCATGGATGAGCCTGCTATTGACCTTGTACACATTGCCTGCTGTAATTCGCAGACATCACATCACATACACAACAGGTGCGACTCTCGATATGGCTGGCGTTGCTGGGCTAGATGTTTGGGTGAGCACCTTGCATGGGCATCGAAGGTTTGAAACCTGGTAAGGGATATTTTTTTTATAATCTTCACTACTGTGAAGAATTGTGTTAGTTTTGTCATTTATAAATGTATCTGTGTTGACCAAAAAGATGCACTCCCAGCATTGCATAAAGACCGAGCAATTGAAGTTCAGTATTCTTATCCAACCGTACTAGGATGATGCACTGTGTGCTGTACGTAACAGTTGTGGCCTTCAACATGGCTGGCATGTGTGGGCTAGAGGTTTGGGTGAGTGCCTTGCAGAGTGGGTGTCCTGGGTTTGAGACCTGCTAAGGGACATTACTTTATTAAATTTTTTCAATCTTTACTATAGGATTAAAAAGAAATCACTTTGTGGTGTGTGAGTTCTGTCATAAGTACAGGTCTCTGTGTTGACCAAAAAGACACACTCCCAGCTTTGCATAAAGACTGAGCAATTGAAGTTCAGTATTCTTACCCAACCCTACTGAACTCAATAATTGTCCACAGCTTCCCCCCACCTTGCATTTATATGCTACTTTATGCCACCCATCAACATTCTATGCTAAACGGACATGCATAGGACATTGTATTGTGCACATTACACCCAAGTCCCTTCACCACTCCCCCCCACCATGATGCATTACTATTCAATCTCACTGAGCTAATTGTATGGCTCACCACCATCCCCCACCATCATTTGCATCTATTCAATGCTGCCACATGCTGAGCCCTTGACAAAGGACCCGTGGAAGGTCCGAAATGCGTTGGAGATTGGATGGAGTGCCCAGGAAAAGAACAACTGCCGCTGCCGCTACAAGCCCACTGAACATCCCCCGACGCCCTCTGTCATCAAGCGGCGCCAGCCCGGCGGGACATGTGATCGCGGCTCAGATGGGAATCTGCAGCTGAAGTCAGCAGTCAACGCCGAGCTAGTTAGGGTGAGTTAGGTGGCAATAGCACAGCGGACCCCTCGTTGGGTACATGCAGAACTGGCACACCACCAACTAGTCTATAAAGACTATAAACATTAATTCCATAATACTGTTTATGCCTTTTCTCTCCTTTGCTGATTTTTTCTTTCTATTTTCATCTTTGTTTTTTATTAATTATTATTATTTTATTTTTTTTTAAAAAGAGATTAAAAAAAAATAATTTTTTTTTGTTTGTTTTGTTTTATTATTGATTACTGATTATTCAGTACATTCATATATTTTTATTTGTGCGGTTCACCAATTCTAATCCATACCAGCGCTCATATACCCATATTTTTAATCTGACCACTATTTATTGAGCTGCGGAAATACAAGCGCAACACACCATTTTTATTTTTTACTTCTAACATGCTGAGCCCGCTATTGACATTGTACACATTGTCTGCTGTAATATGTAGATGTCATATCACATACATGACAGGTGCAGCTCTTGGTATGGCTGGTGTGTGTGGGCTAGAGGTTTGGGTGCCAGCCTGTTTGAGTGGGCGTCCCAGGTTCGAGACTTGCATTAGGATTTATTTAAATTTTTTGTAGTATTATTTTTTTTCAACTGTTACAAATATTGTCTTGCTGTGGAACAACAGGTCCCAGCAAGCTTTCCTCACATGCTGGTACTTGGAGAACCACAAGTACCATCATGTGAGGCATTACAGGTCTGCTGGTACCTGTAGCTCCACAGCAAAAGAAATATAAAACTAATCACAAGACACACACACCATAGAAAATGAAAGTTTATTAAAACATACATGCACACATGGAATGGGTATGAAGTATCCCAATGCCAGCAGCCAGAAGAGAGAAGGTAAAAACCATATCCCTACCCCTCTCCCTATTAACCCTACCTTAGTGGTGCCTAACCTCCCTTTCTACTGTCTAACCCTAACCTCCCCCGGAGGTGCCTAAACCTACTGTAACCCCCAAAAACTAACCCTCCCAGGGGGTACCTAACCCTATTCTACCCCCGTTGGTGCCTGACCCTAAACCTCCCCTCCCCATGGCTAACGCTAAGGGTGCCCTGGACTTACCTCATTGGGGCTGGCGTCCTTCGGCATTTGGTATTTCCTTCTGTATTTCCTTCTGTATTTCGATGCCTATATTAAGTCCTGTGTCTGGTTTCTGTGGTTGGGATATAGACTGGCGGCATCTCATCCACCGGTCTATTGACTGCATCCCTGCACACACACCTGTACACACACTATAAATATATTTATATTTACTGTATAGTATGTATTTATATTATAGTATATTTATAAATATAAATATAAACTTCATGCAAGTACTGCATTAATACTAATGAAAAAAATATGCAAATTATAACACTTTAATATATAAAAAATAAATAAAAGAAAATGAAATGTAATATAAAATAATATAAAAAATTTGGATGAGCGCCGCCCATAGCTGTATTATCAACCGTCTGAGTTGCTGTGTGAGAAAAAAAAGTACAGTTTTAGAACAGTAATAAGGTACAGTAAAAGTACAGTACAATCTTTCACTAGCATTTTGCAGTCATTGACCTAAATGGAATGTACAGTTCTTCACATGGATCTATCCATAAAGCTTATATTGAAAGTAATTTTGATTCGTCACAACATGGCTATCTCACAATGGCATAAAAAAACTACATGGACCTGACTTATGAATTTTGGGACTCTACTCCTAGCAATAAGATGCTGCAACCACCTACAGTATTTTGTGTCATCTCTTTTAGGCTCAATCTACAATATTCCACTAAAGGTACTGTAATCCCACTGTGGGTGGAATGTACAGTACAGTCAGTGGAAGTTAATACCCAAAATGTCTGTACCAAATCTGCTTGACACCTACTGTATTGTGCACTCTAGTTTACTTGTTACTTCTGTATTAATGTACAGTACCTAATCCACAGTGTGCACTTTGTGTGTTAAGCACCTTGAGCCATGCTGGAGAAAGAGTGCTACAATACTGTATATAAAATAAAAATGATTACAATTATTATTACTGTACTCTACCTCTATTTAGTGGCGGGGGTCCCTGGCCTTGTAGCTTGGTCTGTTTTAGCAAAAAAAAAAGTACAGTAAATTACAGAAACAACTAAAGTTGGCTAGTTCTAATAACTCTTCAACCACATTTACATTTCATTCATCCCCATTCTGCTTTGTGTAGAAGATCATGAGGAAACAAAACACAGGGCCTGATTCAGAGCCGGACGCTCTGACCAGAGCGCTCGCTCTGAATCAGGGCCCTCCTCCATGAAAATGGAGCGGCCTCCTGGCCGCTCGCATAGCTGTGGGGACCACCCACAGCATATGCGATCGGCCAAAAAGATGGTCGCGATGGTCTTGACCATCGCGACCATCGGACTTGTCTCCCTGCAACAAGCCCTGGAGTGATTTTGGCTCTATCAGAGCCAAAATCACTCCCACTGACATCACTAGTGATGTCAGTGGGGCCGGCTTCAGACGGTAGGCATTCCCATGGGAACGCCTCCATCTGGCAGGCACGCCCCCGGCACGCCCACCAAAGGGGGCGTGCTGTCAATCAACATCGACAGCACGTCCCCTTTGGTGCAAGACCCGAAGCGATGGGAAGCCCGTCGCTCCCCAGGTCTCGCGCATGCACACGACGGAGCTCCCTCCATCGTGCGCATGCGCAGTGGGGAACATCGACCCACTTGCGAGCGTACTGCCGCTTGCGAGTGGGTCTGAATGACCCCCACAGTGTTTAACAACCCAACAGAAATTATGGAGGGGCAACTGCCACCTCTGCCCTATCGGATCCCCACACCCCTGGGAAAGACGGGGCAGAAACTGACAAACAGGAGGAAGCAGAGCCAGAGAGGGAGGGGTAAGCTGACAGGCAAAAATGGAAAGCTGAAAGACACAGAAGGGTAGGGAATGAGGCTGAAAGACACAGGGTGGTAGGAAAAGAGGCAGAAAGACATGGGAGGTGAAGCTGAGAGACACAGGCAATGGTGAGGCTGTACATATACAAGCAATGGCACCTACATTACAATACCTGGGTGGAATGGGTCCCCCAAAGACATTCTGTAATTGTATCAGGCCCCAAGAATTTGCAACTCAAATGCAGCAAGTGTACAGTATGAGTGGACTGCATAATTATAGCAGACCACCCATACACAAAAAACTAAGGGGTCTATTTACTAAGCAGTGTTAGGAGACAGAGTAAAAAGTGGTAAGGTGCCAGCCAATCAGCTCCCAGCTGTCATCTCACAGGCTGTGTTTGAAAAATTACAGTTGGGAGCTGATTGGCTGGCACCTTATCCCTTTCTTATCACTTTTCACTCTGTCTCCTAACACTGCTTAGCAAAGAGACCCCTAAATGTTTTTGCAGAATCTGTACAGTACTGTATATCAGACAGCTGAAACAATACAGTATGTCTGTGAACAGCATTGTTCAGAGATATACAGAATACTGTAGCTGGTACAGACCCACCGAAGTACAATGTTTAGTCAGCTTAACTGTCACCACTTTCTTACCTAAAAGGGGATCCAGGAACACAGGTGGTGGAGTAACAGTGAAAAAAAATTGGCACAGTCAGTTTAATTCTGAAAAAAAAGACCACTACAGTACTGCACAACAGTACTATTACTATTACAACAGTAGTATTACTACAGGTATTATTACAGCACTGTACAGTACAGTACTGAAAAAAAACACAAGTACAGAAAGAATTAATGTGTAAGGAGAAGAGGTTGGAGGTGGGTCTTTGGAGTACAGGATGGAGAGAGACACTGTGAAAGGCAAAAAAAGTAGAGAGATAGAAGACAATGTACAGTAGTGTACAGTACTTACAAAGCCTAGAGGGGTGGCTGGGGCCGGTTATGTCCTCCTGGGGTGGGGGGGGGGGCTGGGGCCCTTGTGTTGGTGTTACTGTGGAAAAAAAAAAGAATGTTACTGTATTTTGTCACAAAATAAAAATGTCAATATATAGAGGCCAACAGTAGTATTACTACAGGTATTATTGCATTTTATTGACAGTATCAACTTACTGTACAGTATGGCTCATGAACACTAGACGATGTGTGTATGAGCCGATATCGTGAGCATCAGGCCCGGCAGAGGTGCAGGTGTTGTCAAGTATATGCAAACTTGCTGATGCTGGCAGCAAGGTACGACGGTGGGGATGAGAGGGGAGACCATTCTGCATTCAGTAGCATATCATGGTTAACGATATCCCCAGATTGGGATGCATCTACAGCCCACTGGGGATATCGTTGATGAACAGAGGGAGCGAGCACGCATCGCTGGTTATGTACTGCATACATACAAACTAGATGATATGAACAATATATCAACGATATTCTTGGTGTTCATCAAAATCATCTAGTGTATAAGCCCCTTAAGACAGGTCACCAAAACATACTGTACAGTACTGAAAAAAAAACATAAGTACAGAAATAATTAGTGTGTAAGGAGAAGAGGTTGGAGATGGGTCTTTTGAGTACAGGAGAGAGAGAGTCTGTGAAAAGGAAAAAAAAGTAGAGAGATAGTAGACAATGTAGTGTACAGTACTTATAAAGCATGGCATTTCTGAACTGTGAAAAGAAAACACAATGTCATTTTGTCACAAAACTATTTGAAAAATGTCAATAAATAAAACCCAACAATATTATTACTGTACTATTATTACACCATACTGTACAGTACTGTATCTTTTTGCATTTACTGTAAAAAAAAAACATTGTCCCGAAAGTAAAAATCTAATGGGGGTTGGTTCTTAAAATCAAGAGAAGTACTGTACAAGAATACTGTCTAGGTCAATTACCAGGGCATCTGTGTGTATAAGAAAAAAAAATATTATACATAACTGTTGTAATCATTACCACTCTCTACTTCCTCCTCCTCCACCAGCGGTGGTGGTGGTGGTCGTGGTGTCTGCACTGTGGAAAAATAAAACTGTATCATCAGTTTCCCTCAAAACAATTTGTAAACAAATAAACTGTAAACTCTTACACTTTTTAAACTGGCCCATTTTAACCACTTAGCTGACATTTTTTTTTCACAAAAACCGCTCCAAAATTGTCATTTTTTTTATGATTGAATTAGGTCAAGAACAACTTTTTAAAACTATTCCAACGCAATTTTTTTTCAAACACCATATACCATAAAAATAGCAATTTTACTTTCTACGGTGTGTGTGTCTTGTGTTTATTTTAATATTTATTTTGCTGTGGAACTACAGGTACCAGCGGGCCCGTAATGCCCCACATGCTGGTGCTTGTGGTTCTCCAAGTACCAGCATGCGGGGGGAGGCTTGCTGGGACCTGTAGTCCCACAGCAAGACAATATTTTTAACTCTTTAAAATGCACCAAACTATACATAATTAACTCAGCACCCACCGCTCCAGGAGTGCCGTGGATAGCCCCGGGCTATCAGCCTAGGCCTGTGGTGTCTTGGAGAGAGAGACCCCTTTATTGGGAGGAGTCCCCAGCTCCCCAGGGATCCCTGGCCAGGGCTGGCTAGAGGTTAGGGCTAATGCTTCGGCTGGGGGACCCAGTGAAAGGGCTCCCCTGGCTGTGGCATTAGCCCCCCCATCCCCCACTAGAAAAAGTTTGGTGCTGGTTCTGGTAAATACAGGAGAACCATACATTTTTGTACCACTGTATTTTGGCAACCAGGACTGTCTCTGAATTTAGCACAACCAGGACTGGTTCCCCAAAGCCCGGTACTGGTTGTTCTTTTTTTGGGAGGATGGAAGGGGGGCATGACGTTTTATTTTTTAATTTTAAATACTTTTTTTTTCATTTTTACTTTTAAATACAGATATTGATTGGCTACTGTATACAATGAGAGTAATGTGCATACTGTATAGTACTTACTACACTGCACTTGGGACCTGAGATGCTGCAGCTGCCAGGGATCCCATCTAACGAGGTTGCTCCACCTCCTTTGCAGGGAGCGGAGCATTCGTTGCCATCCATATTTGTATAGGATGTCATGGCGGGCATCTTAACTAATTGGCATCTATCAGAGCAATTAAATTGTTTCCAGGGCCGGAGCAAGGTTTCTTGGCACCCTAGGCATTTTTTCAACCTTGCGCCCACCCTCCCCTGCCTTGGATAGCTACACAAGCCCTTATGCAGTGCCCCCAGTAGTGCCCCTTATTCAGTGCCCCCAGTAGTTGTCCCCCTTTGCAGTGCCCCTTATATAGTGCAACATGTAGTGGTACCTCTACGCAGTGCCCCTTATATAGTGTCCCAGGTAGTGGTCCCCCTATACAGTGCCCCTTATAGTGCCCCTAGTAGTGGTCCCCCTGATGCAGTGCTTCCAGTAGTAGTTCCCCCAGTAGTAGTCACCCCCAGCAGTGCCCCCAGTAGTAGTCCTCCCTCTGCAATGCCCTCAGTAGTAGTCCCCCACCTATGCAGTGCCCCCAGCAGTAAACCCCACCTATGTAGTGCCCCCAGCAGTAATCCCCACCTATGCAGTGCCCTCAGTAGTGGTCCCACCATTGCAGTGCCCCCAGTAGTGGTCCCATCAGTGCAGTGCCTCTAGTAGTAGTCCTCTCAGCAGTGCCCCCAGTAGTAGTCCCACCCAGTGGTAGACCCCCCCCCAACCAGTGTCCCCAGTAGTAGTCCCCCCCAGCAGTTCCCCCATTAGTAGTCCCCGTGCAGAACCCCCAGCAGTGATCCCAGGGCCAGACAGACACAATTGAAAAAAAAATCCACTTACCTTAATCCCCGCTCCGGTGTCCGCTCTAAGTGCCTAAATCTAACTCCCCCTTCCCCACAGCCTAACCTAAGTCTCCCGGGGGGGTGCCTAGCCCTAACCTCCCCCCAGGGGTGCCTAACCCTAACTCCCCCTTCCCCTAGCCTAACCCTAATCTCCCGGTGGGTGCCTAACCCTAAGTCCCCCCCAGGAGCCCCTACCCTAACTCCTCCCCCTCGAGGCTGTCCACACATGGTGCCCGGCTTACCTTTGATCGGTAAGCCGGGTGTTGAGCTCCCGGCATAGTCTAATGACAGGCGTTGGAATTTTGACGCCTGTCATTTGTACCTTGCCGGGATTAGAAAGTCAGGAAGCCATCAGTCGACATTGCAACCGTCGGCTTCCTGACTGCATCCCCACTGAACCACCTGAAACTATCAGCAGTTGGCTCTTATCTGATTAGTGTAAGTTAACTAATGACAGCAAATGTCTGATTGGTTGCTGTGGTTTTGTGTAATTGTGAGACTTAAATTCTTAGAAAAAGAGCTCTAATGACTTAATTTATATCTTATGCTAATTACAATTGCAAAACAGATCAGAAGGTATTTTTCATTGCACAATACTGACATGCATTCGACAGAATACCATCTAAGACAAAAATTATATTTGGAAGGAAATTTAGTAAATGCAGTACGGAGTATGTCTTTAATCCAAATAATAAGTTGGAAATGCTAATGTGTCATTATACTAAAACAATATTGAGAATTAAGAACTATAAACATTGAATGCACAACATCACTTACTGAACTATATTGTTCAAGGAATGAGTGGAAGGCTCTAATGTTAGAAAAATCTGAAATATATATGCAGGTTAATTGCTTTTTCAATATTAAATAACGTCAATATGCCTATTAATTATGATGAATTTCTAAATCTAAATGATTCCCATCTTCTAGAGCTAGTGTTCTAATTTAGAAAATGTCACATATT
Source organism: Taudactylus pleione (assembly GCA_031769625.1). Taxonomy (NCBI): domain Eukaryota; kingdom Metazoa; phylum Chordata; class Amphibia; order Anura; family Myobatrachidae; genus Taudactylus; species Taudactylus pleione. Next base: position 647,588 of record JAUIMM010001299.1, read on the forward strand.
TTGACATTTTATACAATACCAAAAACTATTTCCAATAAGTGCTTTTGACCTAATAAAATAAAACTTTAGTAACAGGTTAGAAAAAAGATAATACTTGTAAGATTTACATGTTCTGGCAGTAAAAGAGGTTATTTGCTATCTCTAGATGAAGGCATAGAACTTGCATGGAATACATATAGCAGGACAGCTCACAGCTGCAGTGCAAATACATTACACAGTTCTATAATCTCAATTACCACAGTCCCTGGCATCCTCTTACACCAGCTTTCAGTCCCAGCCATGTAAGTCGAGCATTAATACACATTAAGGGGGATCATGTTAACAGCATAATTACTGAACTGTTTTTATTTTCAAATGCTGCCTTGATTGGGGGTTGGAGCCAACAGAAGGTCTTTTATTCATGTGACCTTCCGTATAATACTAGTCTCTGCAATGGCCAGGTGGAAAAAGTCTTGATACTATCTTGTACAGACACAGTGAGTCAATCTTTTAACCCATTTGCTTATAAACACATTTCCAAAGCATTATTGTCTTTGTTTTTATTGTTAGAGGCGTTTTGAGGAGAGATGTATGTCCCATGTTGGCCCATTGTGTTAAAAGGCAAGTCATTATTTGTTATAATAAGTGCTTCAGTGGGGAACATGCCAAAATATCAAGTATGGTATAGTGTGCAAAATGAGAAATTACTTTAAAAAAGGACAACAGAAAGTTACATTGCTCCACTTAAATAGGGGGTCTGAATAAAGTTTTGGATTTTTTTTTCTGTCACAAATAAATGTATTAATAACTTTGTTGTTTCATTTGATATCACTTTCTCTTTCTGTTATTTTATAGAGATTCTTTTTATTCCTATACATAGCAAAATAAAAAGAAAAGACCAACAAGGTGCTGATATTAATGTTATACAAATATAATAATAAATCAGTCCAGTTAAGCAGCTATAACACTTAAAACTTCTGTAGGTTTTAAAAATACAAGAAAAAATAAAGGAATTGCTTTTTTTTTCAGAAATTTATATAATAATATCTATATTAATAAAGAAATGATCTGATCAAGCCAAATATATATAATTAAAAAAATATTTTATTATAAAAAAGAATAATGTGCACAGATTATGATAAAACATGCATAAGCATAATTATGGCAATAAGTAAAACATACTGTAAGTACCCAAATTAGTCAATATATAAATCCAGTCTCAAATGAATAACCACTCCAGTAATTACAGATCTTAGTATACCCAGATTGGTGGTGATCCCAGATATAGGAGAATTCTCCAGTAACAATGTACCCCTGGGTTCGGGTCTGTAAATAATATGAGTGGCTGTGGCTTGTAATATATTTGTTTCCAAAAACACAGTTCTCAAAGGACATTGATATTCTCAACAGTGTGAGCCTTGAATCAATCAGTGTAACCACACTAGAGATCAACTGACACACAGTAATAAACCTCAATTCTGTTCTTGCAGCAGGATAGAAGTAGCTTAATGTGTAAAAGCGCTCCCTGCCTCATATATCTAATTATCCCAGATTTATTCTATTCAGAAGCTTTGGAGTGGAGGCTGTCTGCATGCACAAGTCCAGCGAAAGCGCCACCAATAAATGTAGGGTCAATGTCAATTTAAACAGGGGAATCGGGGAATCTGGAAAATTCAACATGTTAAAAATCACTGACTCACGATTACAACCGTTTTTGAGTCGGCATTGGGAATCGAGATTGACCAACATGTTGGATTTCTCCAATCCCCCGACCCCGACAGAATGAGGATTCGCCCAGATAAAAGTTAGATGTATGTTACAAGAATGTACCTGATAAATGTGCATGTGTTTGCCAACTATTTGCAATGCATGATGGTAGATGTAGTTTTCTCTCACAATTATTGCATAAATAGCTTATATTTCAATAAAGGGTACTCTCCAACCACCAGGATTGTGTTGTAAACGAATATAGACAAAGCCGTAACAGGCCATGGTTGCGCCCTGTGCCGGCCCTGCCCACTAAGCGCACAAACTCATGATGCCACGTGCATGATGTCATTACAACGCGCAGAAGGGGGTATGGACGGAAGCTCCGGTAAGATGAGCGCTGATCAGGCATCCTCAGATTTAGCTGCATATACTGTGCAGAGTACCCATCTTGAGAGTCCACAGGATGCTGAGTGGGTGCTGCAGCAGCAATCCTGGCTGTAGGTTGCTGTTCCAGGCACCCAACAAGCCAAGAGCAAGGGCCAGGGGGGGAGGGTATGCCTACAGAGTTTCTGCTCTCTGTTCAACAGCAAAGGTCACCCATAGCTAGTTACGGCTCTAAATACAGCACCATAAAACTTCAGTGCTGTGAGTGCCACACAGGCTGTAACTGGAATGTTGCCTCTATCAGGCTTGCCATAAACCTATAGAAACTTTTGCAAAAGTATGATAGATACTATTGAACAAGAATGTTAGCATAATTGTCAATTTCGATCTACCACCAATATATAAACTTTTACATTAGGCATTAAACTAAGAAAATTCACATCTTTTTCACAAGTTGTTAGCAATTTACTGCCCAACAATAGAGCTGAGCTGCTGCCTGCGACAGCTGCCTTGCTCCTTACGATAGGCACACCCCTGTACTTGGCTCCTACAAAAGGTCACAATTCTAATAGAAACACAAAAACACATTTCTTGGATATATAATAGCTTGTATACACATATTAATTAAAGGCAGAATTACCCTTTAAACATATCCATTTTGACCCTACCCCAAAACAAAAAGAAAGAATATCTTCAGGATGGTAAATCTTGGTGCTGACATCTGTGCCCTCTACAAGGGTACAGATTCCCCAGTTACTTAGTAAAAAGTTGTAATTATGAAGCAAATGACATGTACGTGCAGAATATTATTGCAGCTGAGTAATGATGAAATCTGAATTGGGATTGTTAAATAAACAGCTCACAAAGGCTTCCCTTGGGGTGATGTAATATCTGGCCAAAAGTCCATTGTTCTGGCATATCCATGAGCCTTTTTACAATGGTCACTGATTTCATGTGACATAATTGGATTAATCTAAGCCAAATTTGTAAAGATTAAAGTCCAACAATGAAATACTCTGTACTTTTCACTAAATTTCAATTACTGAGCATAACAAGAAAAAATTAGATTTTAAAAATAGATATTTAAGTAGAAGCACTATCAAAATATATATGATATATTTTAACTTAGGGCTCCGGCACTCATTAACAAACTATAGTGGATGAAAAAAGACAAAAAATGTCAGCAAGATAATTAACCTTTGTAATATATTACATAAATATCTATATAATTTATCTTTCCCATATATACCTAAGGCATTCTGGTAGCAGAGATGGCTCTTGGCATAGGCAATATACTGTAGTTGAATGTCAAAGGTGCCATTGTTCCAGAGGGGCATCTTGTAGGCACCCACATCATTTAAGGGGCACCGAGTTAATATCTTGTCTGTGGCAATTGTGTCCAAATGCTTCTGTCTCTCCTGCTGGACTGCCATTTCTATATTGTTTGAACTAAAATGTTTTATAAAAATGTACTAATGACCAGCATATTTTACTGCTATATTACTGATGTATTTCTGAAATGTATGAAAAAGTAAAAAAAGTATCTGAAGGTAAATGAGATCCAGTCAAATAAAAATAAGGAACTCACAACCCCATTAAAATCAAAAGCTATTGGTAAGTTGGATGTGACAGGGCTGTTAAAAGATCATTTGAGTCCCCAGTAATAGATCCTAAGAGCATAGTTTTGCCATTTAAGGGGCTCTCAAAAGAAGGTACAGGCCGAGGGTTGTGTGGCCGCATCATCTTGGGGTCGATGTTACCCCACCCATATCAATCAGTACCCATAGGCATCAGAACAAAATAGTGTATATTATTCTGACCCTCAATACATGTAAGCAGTGTGTAACTATTCAGATAGCTAAACCAAGTTGATCTCTTAATCCACAGACAGTGAGATTTCTGGAACTTTGAACTTTTATCAATACAGACTGGAATGATTATCTATATAATACAGGTGTGATCCTGCAGAGTAGATCACTGTACTTGTGGTAATAAAATAAGAGACTAAACATGCAACAGGTAAGAAGATATAAGCCTTGTGGGGTATAGGAGACTCACACAGCTTGTGTCAGCTTCTCATACGGAAGCAGCTAGATCCCCTTCCATAGATTGACCATGACATCATCAGCCAGTGTCCAACGTCATTCCCTACCCTCCAAGTGGGCATAGAGGGGGAATATAACCATGCGACGAGCGTAGCGAGCCACCGCGCCTGAAGCGCGGCGAGTGAAGCGAGCCCGCGAGGGGTTAACTTTCTTTTTTTGGCTGACTGTGTGGACAGGAAACTGCACTTCCACCCTTAGTACATGTCACTTACAGGTACAATATCTGATGTGGAAATAGTCTTTACCCTTCTCATACACAGACTTCTACAGCAAGATAAAATGGTGGATTCAATCCTTTGACCTGTCACATGGTAAAAGGTAGCCAGGCATAGACAAACTAATGCCTATCTGCACAGAGCAGAGTACACTTAACTAGCAGAGTGCAAAACATAAGATTGTCACATAAAATCATTGGCAAGACTATTTGAAACAACATTAGAAATGCTGTGGATACAGGGCCTGATTCAGACATGGTCGCTCTGACAGAGTGCTCGCTCTGAATCAGGGCTGGTTTTTTTTTTCTTAGAACGGCCTCCTGGCCGCTCGCATAGCTGTGGGTGACCACCCACAGCTACAGCGAGTGGCCATGATGATGGTCGCGAAGGTCAAGACTATCGCGACCATCGGGCTTGCAACAAGACCCTTGTGGTAGGGTCTCATGGCCGCAATCCCCAGAGAGATTTCGACTCTAACAGAGCCAGAATCTCTCCACTGACATCACTGACATCAGGCGTTCTTATGGGAACGCCTCCATTTGGGCAGCCACCTCCCCGGCCCTCCCACCAAAGGGGGCGAGCTGTCACTCAACATCGACAGCTTGCCCCCTTTGTTGCGAGACCCGGAGCGACGGAGTGCCCGTCGCTAGCCAGGTCTCACACAGCCGGCTCCATCGCGCACATACGCTGTAGTCCACCATCGACCTGGTTGCGAGCGCTCAGCGCTTGCGACCGGGTCTGAATCAGGTCCACAGTACACTCCCCATCTGATATCTGTAGATATCACTATATACCTATCAATATCATAGTGATGCATGCATGCATAACAGTACACAAGATCCTTATTACACATAAGAGGCGCAGTCTCTGTTATTGGTCTGACAAATGTCTTAGCAGTTCCATCTTTAATTACTTGCTACTTTCTGAATCTTTCCATCTCTGCTGGGAAGGGTTGTAACAATTAGCCCCACTGGCCATTCATTTCGATTGACCTGCTTGTCTTTAAGTAACACAAGGTCATTTTCTTGCAAGTTGGTACAATTAGATTGCCATTTGCAATGATTTTGTAGTTAGGTACTCATGTTTCCAATGATTCCAAAAGGTATTGGCAAGACACTGTACCACTGTCGTTTGTACAAGTCTTTTTAATTAAAGTTTCCAGATGGAATGGTTGGCACACCATTTTTTTGTGTAAGAAGTGTGGCCAGAGTCAAGATGACTGGCATCTCTGGATCGGTAGAAATTGGTACAAGCGGTCTTGCGTTGATGATAGCTGAAAGTTCTGCTAATATTTTTGCTGCTAGCACAGCTCCACATAGTTTGAGTCTCGGGATAGTGTGTTGAGGTTGTGATGCCAACTTATATTTGCCTAGAATGAATCCAACCTGACACGCTCTCAGGATCTGTCACCTATAGGTAAGCGACTGCAGCTATGACCTTCATTGAAGCATCTGAGAAAATACAAATCTCCTTGTGTTTTGCTGCAATAAGTGACACAGAGGTGTAGCAACGACTTGTATTTGTTCTAGGGAATGTAAGGAATCTCTCTTCATCACCCATTCTTGTTTCCATCCTGAAGGTAGTGGTGCGTCCCAGTCTTGTGAATCTGCAGAAAGCTTCCTTAGCAAAGACTTCCCTTGTATTGTTACTGGAGCTATAAAGCCAAGTGGGTTATAGAGACTGTTGACAGGATACCACTTCTGGTGTATGGTCTTTCTTCCAGTGACACTTGGAATGTGAAGGTGTCTGTCTTCATATCCCAACTTATTTCTAGACTGCGATGAATTGCAGGAGAATCAACTCCTAAATTCTTTAAATTTTTTGCATAATCTTCTGAATTGAATGCCTTCATAACTTGGGTACTGTTCAAAACTATCTTGTGAAGTCTCAAATTAGCAACATTTAACATTGCTTCAGTTCTTTTGAGTAGATGTATAGCTTCATTTTCAGTAGGCAAGGATTTAAGTCCATCATCCACATTAAAGTCCCATTTAATGAATTGCCTTGTATCAGTGCCATATTCAGTTTCTCCCTCTTGAGCTGTTCTTCTAAGTTCATTGCTAGCCACTGCAGGTGAAGGACTATTAACAAACACATGCACTTTCATTCGGTATTCAATGATTTCATCATGCACATCATTGCTGTGGTACCATAGGAACCTCAAATAATTTCCATTGTCTTCTCTGACAACAAAGCAGTAAAACATCTGTTGGATATCTGCTGTTATAGTGACACATTCTTTTCTGAAGCTAATTAACTCTCCCAGGAAGTTGTTTGTAAGATCTGGTCCAGTGAGGAGAACATTGTTCAATGAAGTAACTTGAAATGTAGCACTTGAGTCAAATACCATCCTTATCTGACCTGGCTTTCGTGGATGGTACACTCCGAAGATTGGGAGATACCAACATTCTTCACTATTATCAAGTGGAGGAGCTTTTTCTGCAGGACCATTGCCAAATATGATTTTCATAAAGGCTACAAAATACTCTTTAATTTCTGAATTATTTTTCAAGTTAGGCCACAGCGAGTTGACTCTTGCAAGAACTTGCTCCTTATTGTTGGGAAGATGACATCTAGTTGAGCAAAAAGGGAGTGGAGAAACCCAACTATTTGATTCATCTTTGAAGAATTCTTTATCCATAGTTTTTAGAAATTCCTTATTTTCCATTGAGGGTGCATTTTAATTGTCATCCTTTGTTGTCTGAAATATAGCATCCCCAAGACCTTCACCACCTTTCTCACATGTAGTAAGCGGTCTGTGAGTTTGATTCACTTGACCTTGTTGAACTGTTCTGGTGACACTCTCTTTTATAAAGAAATGATTAAGGAATGGTTAAAATAGGGATACACGACCATTTTCCAGCATGTTTGTCTTGAAGTCATTGACATTGTCTGGTCTGCACATCTTTGTAATGCAAACGTCACCCACTATTACCCATCCTAAGTCGAGTCTTCGAGAACTTTATGTATCCTCAGTATGTCTCTGCCAAGCAGTAGAAGAAGTTTTGTTGCATTATCCAATGGTGGGATGTTATCAGCAATTCCTCTCATGGGGGTGATGACATGCAATTTCAGACTTAGGGATCTCACTCCTTTTGTTTGGCAATTGATCACACTCTATAAGTGTAGGAAGAGGAAGGTGTACATTCTGATGGATGTTTCGGAATGTCCTTTGAGATACACCTTGACCAGGCATATTTTTGAACAGGGTCGACTGCTATCACGTTCTTTGCACACCTCAGTACATGTAGATGTGAATAAAGTTTCCATTTTTTTACCCTCCTTGTCCCGGCCATTCTTTCACACAGAGCCGAGGGTGTTGGCAGAATTTGGATTTAAGGTGTCTGGGTGTAAAGCAGTTACATGTTTCTCACCTTCACACTCAAAACATTTAATTGTAGAGTTACAGAGGTGATTTGTAGAAGAACAGCATCGGAAACAGATTCCAAAGTATTTAAGTAAATTCTTTCTCTCTTCTAAAGGTTTCTTTCTCTCTCTGAAAGTACAACTTTTCCTAAGAGGGTGTGGTTTCTTGTGCAGAGGGCACTGTCTATCTGGATCCTCTACTTGTTTACACTTTGTGAAAGGAGAAGTCGCAAGTGTTTTCACCTCTGTCTTGTGTACTGAAATAGGTATTTTGGTGTTATCATACCTTTTCATAGTTCTTTCACCTTTTGGATAACCTGGACTGGCTGTAGTTTGGCAGTTAAGGGCAAAACTTGGATCATTTCTTGTTTTTGCCAAGTTAAGAATGAACTTCGAAAAGAAAGAGAAGGGAGGAAATGCCACTTGATTTTCTTCCTTGTACCTTGAGCCTAGGAAAGTCCATTTTTCTTGTATGCTATATGGACGTTTCTCAACAATGGGTTTCACCCCTTGAGCAGTATCTAAATAACTGAGGTCCTTATTCAGAGTCGGTCACGAGCGCTGAATGCTCGCAACCGACTCGATGTTGGTCCACAGGGCATGCACACGACGGAGACTGCTCCGTCGTGCGCATGCGCGAGCCCCGGCTAACAACGGATCACCCGTCGTTAGTGGGCTCGAAGCAGATGGAGCGAGCTGTCGATGTTGATTGACAGCTCGCTCTGTTTGCTGGGCGGGCAGGGGGCGTGCCCGGCCAAACGGAGGTGTTTCTTTTGGAATGCTTGCCATTTTGTGGGCGTCCCCACTGACATCATCTCTGATGTCAGTGGGGAGCTTCATGCTCAAACAGAGCAGGAAGCTCCCTGGGGCTTAAGGTTGACGAGACCCTACCCTAGAGTCTCATCGTAAGCCCCGATGGTCACGATGGTCTTGACCATCGCGACCATCTCCCTTAGCGGTTGTTAGAGCTGTGGGTGTTAATCCACAGCCTAACGACCGACATGGAGGCGGCTGTTCAGGATGCAAGCGGCCGCCCTGTTTCTGAGCGACCGCTTGCATCCTACGACCGCCTCTGAATGAGGCCCTGAGTCCTGGTAAAAATGGGTGTGTTATAGCTGGCTAATTCTAGCAACAGATCTCTAAATTCTTGTAATTTCTGATTATGTGTGTTTTTTAAATTTTGGGAAAGTTTCTAGCTTTGTTGAGAAGGGCTTCTACAATAACTCAAGAAAAAGAGGGTGGTATTTGTTCTAAATGCGCTAATACAGAGCAGCCTAAATATGACAATTGAAAATGATCACACTTTATAATCATTCACATAAACTGCACAAATAGAAATGAATAGCACATAAAGGCACTAGAATGAACAGTACTTCCCTGGAAATGTCCTTCACAGGGAATTCTTCTTCTTCCATGTCAGATGAGATATATATATAGAGGCGAAATATACAATTATCCTCGTGTAATACAGAACAAACTGGGTATCAATAAGTTTGAAATAATGAGATCAATAACTTCATATGTATTAATGGGGTTGCCCCCCAAACAGGAGACTCACACAAGATTGTGAATAGGTAACTTGATGAAGGTCCCTGAGTGGATTGAAACGCGTTGGTGGAGGCAGCACAACCTGGACAGAGAGTGTGACCAGCCCAAGGACAGAAAAAGAACATCTTTGTAACGGGGCCCCGTTTAAACTTCCCCTCCGGGTATGAGTCCCTCTTCTGTGCTTTTTATCTTTATATAATTATTTGTTTACATGTTATTGGGAATAAAAGAAGAATTTTTTGGATACAAGTCATTGTGGCTTAATTCCCTCATTTTCCTTTGGTATATTCACATTATTTGGACATCTGGGAAGCTACATAATATTGGTCTGAACCAAGAGAGGAGGAGTAAAGACCCAACAGACATGCATAATTAACTCATAAGTCTGTGAGTGAATTTTTAAGGGGGCAACCCATGCACCTATATTGTTATGGTGATTGCCACATCATTCTAAGATATTGGTGTGATATGATATGCCTGTTATTCACAATCTTGTGTGAGTCTCCTGTTTGGGGGGCAACCCCATTAATAAATACAGTATGAAATTATTGACCTCATTATTTCAAACTTATTGATACCCAGTTTGTTACTGTATTTCACGTGGATATTTGTATATTTCTCCACGTTATATTCGTATATCTCGCCTGACATGGAAGAGGAAGAATTCCCTGTAAAGGACATTTCCAGGGAAGTACTGTTCATTCTACAATAACTTCGGGGTTACCATAACACTCTTCAAGTTGTTCCCATACTAGTTTGAGTCCTATTGAGGGATTATTCACATTGAGTGACTTGAGTGTTTTCACGTATTCTGAAGACTTGCTCCCCAACCATTTTGCTAAAAGATCAAGTTCTTCACTTGCTTTTATGTTTAGGTCATTGACTGAGTTCCTAAAGCTGGACCTCCATGATCTGTAGTTCTCTGGATGGTCATCAAACTTTGTAAGTCTTGTGTTTACTAGCTCACGGCGAACCATGTATTTAACAAAGTCTGTAATCTCTGATTTTACAGTGTATTATTAGGTGTATTTAGGATATTGTGATTCAATGTATCACTCTGCTTATTTTGTCTGATGAGTGGGGCAAGTTTCTGCTGATCAGGCATTTGTAGTCTGTAAGAAGGTTTTTGTTCTTGAAAGCAAAATGGTGTATCCTTCGACTGATCTACACTTGGTATGTGAGCCTGATTAAGTGAATTTGCATGTGATAAGGTTTCACTGCAGAGACTGCCAATGTGCCTGTCTGATTGTATACTTAAAGGTTCAGCATTTACAGCTGGTTCCTCATTGTCAGAGCAGGGTGAGCTGCTGTACTTACTGGTAAGACACAGTATTCTCTGGTGCATTTATCAGGGTCTTCTGACATAATTTGGCTACTTAGATCCTTACTGCTATCTCGGTTTATGGCTGCTTCAAGGGCCTTAGCATGTGTCACAGCAGCAGCTGCTTCTTTCTCCTGACGCAGGGCATCTAAACTGGCTTCCAGATGCACTTTTTCTAATTTTAATGCAATCTCCATTTTTGCATAAGAGGCTCATGCTTTTGCCACATCAGCGTCTGCATGTGTTCTGATGGCAGCAGTACTCACTGTGGACATGTTGAAATGCAGTGATCTTGATTTTTTTTGAGTAATGGCTAAATGAACTAGAGCGTCAGGACTGAACTTCCCTCAAGTGGTCTAATCTAGTTTCAGCATCTGTGATTGCTTTAAATAAAAGACTGTCACATCCCTGATCAATGTCTTTCTGTATGTCACATTCCTTCAAGCTTTCTTACATATTTGTTTTGGTTAAAAAGGTGGAATATTTCTCTGGCTGCAATCTATAGGTCAAATAACTGGACTTGAGAAGATCCAAAGTATCTGCATTTTCAGCAGTTTCTTCATTAAAGTTATAGTCTGCCATGATGTGGCGTTTGCAGGTTTATGACTGATGATTATCAGGATATGATCTGCGCTGCACAAACTTACTTGAGTTCTCTCTGGTGAAACTGACTGTGACAACACACCTTAGATCTGAGATCAACTGCACATGATGATGAGTCCGGAACGAACTTGTGGGAAGTTCTGGCTGTATGGACGTAGTCACCATATCGAGGATCTGTAATGGGTGAGATTACAACAGTCTGGCTGTAAGTCTGTAGAGGTTGAGCCCACAGAAAGGTTATCTTCTTACTATTCTGACCCTCATTACACGTAAGCAGTGTGTAACTATTCAGATAGCTAAACCAAGTCCATCTCTTAATCCACAGACAATGAGTTTTCTGGAACTTTGAACTTTTATTAACATAGACTGGAATGATTATCTATATAATACAGGTGTGGTTCCGATCACTGTACTTGTGGTAATAAAATAAGAGAATAAACAATGTGAGAGGTAAGAAGATATAAGCCTTGTGGAGCACAGGACACTCACACAGCTTGTGTCAGCATCTCATACGGGAGTAGATAGATCCCTTTCAGCTTCTGTATGCTGACGTCATCAACATCATTCCCTACCATCCAAGTGGGCATAGAGGGGGTATATATTCTTGTGGCTAATGAAGCGAGCCACCGAGCCCGCAGTGTGGCGAGCGAAGCGAGCCTGCAAAGGGTCAACTTTCTTCTTTTCGTGGAAAGTGTGGGCAGAAAACTGAACTTCCGCCCTCACTCACGTCACTTCCTGGTACGGCTAGTGAAGGGGATTTATACTCTTCCCATCTCATACACAGATTTCTGCATGAAGATAAAATGGAGGATTCAACCCTTTGACCTGTCACATGGTACAAGATAGCCGGGCATAGGCAAACTAATGCAGATCTGCACAGAACAGAGTAGACTTAACTAGCAGAGTGCAAATCATAAGCTTGTCACATACAATCATTGGCAAGACTATATGAAACAATATTAGAAATGCTGTGGATACAATACATATATAATTATCACATTCTCCTAATGAAAGTTTGCAGTGTTAAAATTACAATACTATAACACAGCATTTTTCAAGACATGGTGGTAATAGTTCTCTATTCATTATTATTTTTCTTTAATTACATACATGAAAACCTCATACTAAGTGTTAAAAATGAGCTCAATAGTATTAATGATATACAGTATCCGAAGTGTTTATATTTTACTCCTGTAACTACAGTATGACCAGCAGGATATGTTGGTGAATTTTAGCCTATGGGACAAACACACAGCACTGAGTTGTCAAATATGCAAAAATCCCATTTGTTGGAGAAAATGGTTGTTTGCACAAGCAAATGGGATTGTTTCCTCTTTGCCTTATATATTAATGGTGTTACTGCCTGCCCTAACCATGCATCAATTCTGTATCCACGGTCCTGGTAACACCTGTTGGAGTATAGCAATAGCTAAAGGCTTGATTGACTATACTGGAGGAACAGTATATAGACCTTTATCATAAGCTATCAATGTGTTGACTTTTTTTATTGTGTAAGTATACTCTCTGATATCTTCTTAATAATGCTTAATGTTATGAAAGTTTCCTGTACTGGTCACAGTAAAATTCATCCCATAATCTTCCCTGCACATGAATGTTTTAACAAAGCATTATATTCTGTAGTAGATTATGGGCACAGACACAGCACAGATATAAGGTGGCAAAAGGGATGAAAATTCAAGGGCCAGGAAAGAAATGTATGCACACGGATAGAGATAAGCACACATATCAATGTAAACTAGCTAGATCCCCTTCTTCATTGGTGTTAACATGGGTTTGCCTAGCTTCACTGGAGGGCTTAGGGCATGGGCATATCTATAATAGGTGCAGAGTGTGTAGATATATGTGTTAACACATATATCTCTACCACAGTAACTGACAGAAACCAGGTGGTTTCCATAATTTGCAGGGCCACCAGCCAATCAGAGGCTGCTCTAGAGTAAGAGGTAACTGATTGGCTGTGATCCACGTGGTTGTTGATTGATAGCCATACAGTTATCAGCCAATCAGCAGCCGCTTATTTATGCGTGGCTTCTGATTTGCTGGCAGCCCGACAAATGACGGAAACATCCCGGTCTCCATAATTTACCGGGGTAGAGATATATTTGTTAACACATATATCTCTACTGTGTCCGAAGGGTAGGTACAAATATTTTTTTTATTTTGTCAAGTCCCGGGGAGTATGCTGGACAAGTGGACTGAGCTGCAAAAGGAGATAGGTGAGTATTGGATTTTTTTTTACGAAAACCGTGGGAATTCTACTGGAGAAGTGGACTGATCATCTGGCAGAAGGTAAGTATTTGTTTTGTATATAATAAAACTGTACTTTCAACTGTGTGTATGTACTTTGTTTTTTTACTATTCTTTTTACAGTGGGGGTACGGGTGCCGGCTGCCTGCTGGCACTTGTAGTTCCACAAGTGCCAAAGTGCAGGCATGCTGGCACCTGTAGTCCTACTGTAAAAATAATAGTAACCATTTTATTCACAATATAGTGTTAATGCTTTGACCGGTGGTTACCCGGTGAATGGGTCCCCTGGCTGTGGCATTACAGCTCAGCTAGGTTTAAGTCCGGTGCTGGTTTTAAAAATAGGGGGAACCCCACACCATTTTTCCCCCTATTTTTAAAACCAGTACTGGCTCACTGAGCCCAAGTGCTGGTTCATAAAATATGGGGGAACTCTACACGTTTTTTCCCCCGGTATTTTTAGAACCAGGACTGGCTCAAGAGCCTGAGGCTGGTTATACTTTGGGGGGAGGAACCCCACAGCATTTTTTTTAAACCCTTTCACTGATATGTGCAGGCTGCTTGTTCGGGAGTGTTAGGCTAGGGAAACATGGGGATTAAACACAGGTAGGAACAATCAGATACACCATTGGAAAACACGATCCTGAAATACATGGGAGCTTAGTAAATTCCCCAATATTTTTTAGCATAAACCCTGTGTCTGATCATTCCTACCAGAGTTTTACACATGGGCAAAACACAGAGTTTAGTAAATTTACCCCTTAGTGTCTACTGAAGATAGAGAAAATCTTTTGCCAAACAATTAGAAGTCTATTGATTGCATTTTATGGACACTTTTGCAACATGAAAATTCTTCAAAAGGCAAAATCACCCATGATTTATTTCAAGTGTCAAATGCAGGAGAACATCAGCCTATTTCCTCTGACACTGTTAATCCAGGTGCTTAATAATCTTCAAAGTAGGAAAATAAATATTCCAATTTTAAGGTTTCCACTGGCAAAATAACAGGACTGTCCGAAGAAAGTGGGCAATGTGTATGAATAACGCACACTTCATTTCATGGTTATATTGTGATATCTTTTCTACAAGCAATATGCTTCTATGCTCAGATATTTATGTACCCATCAAATAAATCTTTGTATCACTGTAAATGTTGAAAGTACATGGGTTTCCTCTTCCTCCAGGAACCACTGGAAAGAGTACAAACTGGCTAAAACTGTGGTTTTCAGGTAGAGTGTTGAAGTTTTTATCAACCACAAAGTACAAATAGTACAATGAATATATGGCGCCAATTCTAAGAAGGAGAAAGCTTTAAGTCAGTCCAAAGCATGATCCCTGTCTATTCCAATTCTGATGGAAGAGTAAAATTTTGCACTGAAATGTATTCATGGGAGCTAAGGAAAATTCCTCTCTGAAGTCTGTGCGATAGGTCAATGTTCCTTCAAAGATGTTTATGAGAGAGTTGATACTCTCTCATAAACTGTATTATGCATTCTATGGGCCAGTGGTATAAAGAGAGGTCAGTTATAAAAAAAAATGTGAAGCCTCTTCATTCTTCCTAAATGACTTTCAGAAAAAAAGTTTCCATCTAAACAGAGGGGAGAGGTTCATGTTTTGCTCCACACCCATTTAATCTCTAGCAAACCCTTATGAGAATGCCAATGGAGGTATTCATTACATAGGGCACAGAGGCACAGAATGAGTAATGGTTGTGAGAGGACAGTGCTGAGATCCTTATCTGCCTTAGATATCGCAGACCTTCCCTGACTAAATAGTTTCACTGAAGCCACTGGAATATGACACATACAGGAAAGTTCCAAATACTTTTATTTCTATATGAAACAAATGTTTTCTTGAAATATTATAGCTAACTTACAGTTCTGTTCCTGCTGTACATGACAGAAAGCTCACAAATGTGCTGTGGCATATAATTTGTTGATCGATCTTTTGGATAATTTAGATTTAAAATATTCACAGGATGCTAAATTTACTGTTTGCACTTTCTGGACCTGGTAATGTGTTCTTGTTGATTATAGGGTTGTCTGTTTGCTCATGGACGGTAGATCTGTTTCCATCATGACAGCAGTCACTATCCATGCCTAGTCTGTACTGATGGAATAGGTAGAGAAGGCAAGTTGAACTCATTTATCTAAGTATATGTGTTTAATTTACTGCATAATACAATTAAAGTCTATTTATATTTTGCATTCAGTAAAGACTAGAAACATTGCATTGGGCCCTACACATCTGCATTTAGAGGGGAAAGAAAGAGTCTCATTACAATGAAGAGCATTAGAAGGCTGTACGCCTGATGGTGGTTAAACCCTGAGGCTGGGGCAAAGGAAGCCATTTTGTGCAGTATTATATTGCTTGAAAGTTTATGTGTTATTGAGGGTTGGTGATTGACAGTAATTTGTTGAACCAATGGTTATTAAAAGTGGTGCTATAGGGGTGGGTTTTAGTGTCATGATCTGTTACCAGGATTTCTGACAGCTTCATCAGTTTCTAGTCCTGGCTGTTGCTAGGCAGCAGGGAAGCTGTCAGTATTGTGGAAGCATTCAGCTGCAGCCAGGCTGCAATCTACCTCTCAGTGTGTATGCAGTTTAGCTGTATTGCAATTAGGAGGATGGTTGCATTGGTTCCTCTTCCTGTTATATTGCATTCACTCCCAGCATTCTCTGCTGGTGATATCTTATACCTTGTGTTGCTGCCTGGACCATTCCATGTGTATCATTGTTCTGGTCTCCTGCTTTGCATATACCCAGCCATGTCTGTTCCCACTTTACTATGTTCTTATGGAACTTTAATTATTGTTTCTACCAATTGCAAGTATAACAAAACCTAGACAGTGTATATGTGCCTTGCCCACCTATGCTGACACAGTGAATATCATCTCTGCTGTAGTGTTTCTGCTAATACATATATATTGCTTGCAAAAGTGTATATATAAATACTGTATATATATTTCTATTGCCTTTATAATTCCAGTTTTATCATCTTTTGTGCTTAGAGAGCCCTACATGAATGCAGGGGCGATTTATGTACTTGACCTTAGGTGTAATATGTATAGTGCTTGTTCTCATGTAAATTATGTATATTGCAAACTCTATGGCAGTTGATTGCATGAAGGTTTCATTCAGTATTACTTATGCACTCAACAATGTATGGTCGCTTGAAGTGTGATTTCAATGTGCTTAACATTATGCTAGAAGTTTATTTTCTTCATCAAAATGGCTTCATTAATCCTGTAAGTTGCAATGTTTAATATGCTATGTATCATGCTACATTGTATTACTTATGTACATACTTGTACCTGCAGCACTTTGTTGGTTGTCAGCTTGCTCAGCCCCCAAAGTGAGGTGGGGATGTTGGGATCTGGAAGTGCACTGGTGTGAAAAAAAGCTATGATTGCTTTATGCTTATTTCAGCCTGACGATACATGTGACAATACATCTGAAACATTGATGATACAGTTGGTTTCTGTCTGAACTTCTTTCAAATCCGGGGAGTGCCACTCTTTGTTGGAAGTAGTGTACTATTGGAGTCGGAATGAATCCCAGGAGGGCACCCAGGTTTAAAGTATATTTATGTGGAGTGCCGGACATCTTCCATTATTATTTATACAGTCAGGTCCATAAATATTGAGACATTGACAGAATTTTCAGATTTTGGCCTCTATTCACCACCACAATGGTTTTGAAATGAAACAAACAAGATGTGCTTTAACTGCAGAATTTCAGATTTAATTTGAGGGTAATTACATCCAAATCAGGTGAACAGTGTAAGAATTACAACAGTTTCAATATGTGCCTCCCACTTTTTAAGGGGCCAAAAGTAATGGGACTATCAACCCAAAAGCTATTTCATGTACAGGTGTGGGCTATTCCCTCGTTATTTCATTATCAAGTAAGCAGGTAAAAGGTCTGGAGTTGATTCTAGGTGTGACATTTGCATTTGGAATCAGTTGCTGTCAACTCTCCATATGAGATCCAAAGAGCTGTCACTATCAGTGAAGCAAGCCATCATTAGGCTGAAAAATCAAAACAAACCCATCAGAGACATAGCAAAAACATTAGGTGTGGCCAAATCAACTGTTTGGAACACTCTTAAAAAGAAATAACACATCGGAGAGCTCAGCAACACCAAAAGACCCGGAAGACCATGGAAAACAACTGTGGTGGATGACAAAATAATTATTTCCCTGGTGAAGAAAAACCCCTTCACAACAGTTGGCCAAATCAAGAACACTCTTCAGGAGGTGTATGTATATGTGTCAAAGTCAATGATCAAGAGAAGACTTCACAAGAGTGAATATAGAGGGTTCACCACAAGATGCAAACCATTGGTGAGCCACAAAAACAGGAAGACCAGATTACAGTTTGCCAAACAACATCTAAAAAATCCATTACAGTTCTGGAACAACATCCTATGGACAGATGAGACAAAGATCAACTTGTACCAGAGTGATGGGAAGAGAAGAGAAGGAAAGGAACTGCTCATGATCCAAAACATACCACCTCATCAGTGAAGCATGGTGGTGGTAGTGTCATGGCGTGGGCATGCATGGCTGCCAATGGAACTGGTTCCCTTGTATTTATTGATGATGTGACTGCTAACAAAAGCAGTTTCGGGCAATATTATATGCTCATATTCAGTCAAATGCTTCAGAACTCATTGGACGGCGCTTCACAGTGCAGATGGACAATAACCCGAAGCATACTGCAAAAGCAACCAAAGAGTTTTTTAAGGCTAAAAAGTGGAATGTTATGCAATGGCCAAGTCAATCCTCTGACCTGAATCTAATTGAGCATGCATTTCACTTGATGAAGACAAAACTGAAGGGAAAATGCCCCAAGAACAAGTAGGAACTGAAGACACTTGCAGTAGAGGCCTGGCAGAGCATCACCAGGGATGAAACCCAGCGTCTGGTGATGTCTATGCATTCCAGACTTCAGGCTGTAATTACCTGCAAAGGATTTGCAACAAAGTATTAAAAAGTGAAAGATAGATTTAGGATTGTTCAGTTTGTCCCATTACTTTTGGCCCCTTAAAAAGTGGGAGGCACATATAGAAACTGTTGTAATTTCTACACCGTTCACCTGATTTGGATGTAATTACCCTCAAATTAAATCTGAAAGTCTGCAGTTAAATCACATCTTGTTTGTTTCATTTCAAAACTATTGTGGTGGTGAGTAGAGGCCAAAATATGAAAATTCTGTCAATGTCCCAATATTTATGGACCTGACTATATATATATATATATATATATATTTATATATATATATATATATATATATATATACACAGTACCAGTCAATAGTTTGGACACACCTTCTCATTCAAGGGTTTTTGTTTATTTCAATTATTTTCAACATAGCAGATTAATACGGAAGACATCTAAACTATGAAAGAACACATATGGAATTATGTTGTAAACATAAAAGTGTTAAACAAATCAAAATATGTTTTCTGTTTTAGATTCCTCAAAATAGCCCCTTTTGCTTGGATGACAGCTTTGCACGCTCTTGGCATTCTCTCAATCAGCTTCATGAGGTAGTTTCCTGGAATGGTTTTCCAACAGTCTTGAAGGATTTCCCAGAGGTGCTGAGCACTTGTTGGCTGCTTTTTCTTCACTCTACGGTCCAACTCATCGCAAACCAGCTCAATTGGGTTTAGGTCGGGTGATTGTGGAGGCCAGGTCATCTGATGCAGCACTCCATCACTTTCCTTCTTGGTCAAGTAGCCCTTACATAGCCTGGAGGTGTGTTTGGGGTCATTGTCTTGTTGAAAAACAAATGATGGTCTCAGTAAGTGCAAACCAGATGGGATGGTATGGTGCTGCAGAATACTGTGGTAGCCATGCTGGTTAAGTGTGCCTTGAATTTTGAATAAATCACCAATGGTGTCACCAGCAAAGCACCACCACACCATCACACCTCCTCCATGCTTCACAGTGGGAACCACACATGCAGAAACCATCCGTTCACCTTCTCTGCGTCTCACAAAGACATAGCGGTTGGAATAAAAAATCTCAAATTTGGACTCATCAGGCCAAAGTACAGTTTCCACTGGTCTAATGTCCATTCCTTGTGTTTCTTGGCCCAAACAATTTTCTTCTTCTTGTTGTTCATCCTCAGTAGTAGCTTCTTCACAGCAATATGACCATGAAGGCCTGATTCATGCAGTCTCCTCTGAACAGTTGATGTTGAGATTTGTCTGCTACTTGAACTCTGTGAAGACTTTAAGTAGTGTTAAGTAGTGGTTTCTGAGGCTGGTAACTCTAATTAACTTATCCTCTGCAGCAGGTCTTCCTCTCCTGGGGCGGTCCTCATGAGAGCCAGTTTCATCATAACGTTTGATGGTTTTTGCAACTGCACTTGAGGATACATTCAAAGTTCTTGAAATTTTCCGTATTGACTGACCTTCATGTCTTAAAGTAATGATGGACTGTCATTTCTCTTTACTGAGTTGGGTGGTTGGTGCCATAATATGGATTACAACAGTAGTCAAATAGTGGTGTCCACTGTGTACTAACCCTACCTCTGCACAACACAACTGATGGTCTCAAACACATTAAGAAGGCAAGTAATTCCACAGTTTGGCTCTTGACAAGGCACACCTGTTAATTCAAAACCATTCCAAGAGACTACCTCATGTAGCTTATTGAGGGAATGTCAAGAGTGTGCAAAACTGTCATCAAAGCAAAAGGGGGCTACTTTGAGGAATCTAAAATATAAAACATTTTGATTTGTTTAACACTTTTTTGTTTACAACATAATTCCATATGTGTTCTTTCATAGTTTTGATGTCTTCAGTATTTTGTTGAATGAGAAGGTGTCCAAACTTTTGACTGGTACTGAATATATATATATATATATATATATATAGCAGTGGTCCAAATGATACATTGTCAGCACACCAAAGTGTATGTAAATGAAAGCTCTTTTATATCACATAATATGCATGCCCAGCAATCAGTTCCTTGTGCAAAATAAGGTGCAAATAGTCAAAAGGTGGTTGCATGTCACATTGAAAAGCTCATGATACTCATCGTTCCACCATGTAAGGAACCACAGCTGGGGTCTGACTATTCAGTGCCCAGTGCCCGACGACCATTCAGTGCGCTCCGGCACATTCTTCCAGCACACTGACTGATAGACCTAAACAGCTAGATGTACTCAGCTGGCCACCTGTCTCCTCCCCTCTCTCCCCACACCATGTACTCACCTGATGTGAGACACAATCAAGCTCCGGAGAGCTCACATCCTGCGATGCCCACACTCCGGCTAACGGAAGTGACATGCCTCTCTGTGTGTCAACAACTGGAACTTTAGTCTGGGTCTGCCATCCAGTCTCTGGAACGCAAGCTAGAGTCCCATTGCTGGGATACCTACTTCACTCGCGAAATTTAGAACTAACACTCTATGTACTACTGCTTCTCCACAGTGCCCATAATACTAATATAATATGAGCACATGGTGTACTCGGGGAGAGATAAAGGTGACATGTTGGACAGGTGTCATCATCTAATACATATTATAAAAATGGACAGATACACACATAAAAAGATACATACATAGAAAAAGGAAATCCTTCTAATAGAGGATCATTCGTTATAGAAAGCAAGAAAAATTAAATTCCTCATTTAGACCAACCGGAGAAATAGAATTTAGATCATAAATCCATCTACTTTCACAGCACAGCAGACATTTGTTATGATCACCCCCTCTTTTCATTGGTGGAATGTGATCAATCGGCTTAACTTTGAAATCCAATGGATTATGCTTCAACTCCACAAAATGTTTTGCAGCTGGAGGAGTATTCCCACCAATATTTACATATGCTCTTTTAATTGAAGAGCGATGTAGACCAATCCGCTCTTTGAGCATTCTAATGGTCTACCCAATATATATATACGATTACATGGGCATTTAATTGCATATATTATGAACCTGCTTTCACAAGTCAGGCGATATTTGATTTTATATGACCTCTTTGTCACAGGACCTTCAAAAACATTGCCCATAGGCAAACGCATGGGGGTTTCCGTCTGCCTGGAAACCCCCCTCCCCAGCCCACACCATAAATAGTAATATAATAGAATGTTACTAGTGCGGCATGTTCTTCTCAGTATCACAAATGAAATAATTAGCACAACCTTAGGATCTTTTAACATGTATCAGCAAGTAATAAATAACCTGTGCACCAACTAGGAGATCTGGAAAACATTCACTGTTAGAGATGCACTTCTATAGAGCCCAATATGTACATATATGTCCAGGGCAGTGCTAGGTTCTTCTGCTGCTCCCCCAGGCTCCCAGACTTGCTCCAATAGTCTGGAATAGTGCCCACATCTAAAATAAATAAATTCAGCTCAGGCAGGATGGCCTACGGACGCATTTAATGGCATACTGTGATCACTGGTCCTGTATATACTGGAATTATTACACACAATACACTTTTTATGATGCTTATTAAAGCTGGTTAAGTACTAATTCTGCCCTCTTCCTTGACTGGCCACACTTGCTCTAAAATGAAGCATTTGGAAACCCACCTCTGGAAATCCTACATTTGCACACTGTTGCCAATAATCAAAAATCTACAATTAATTCATCCTGAACAGCGAAAAACTCCAGTTCTCAATGTTAACCAATTTTCCAACATTGTGGACACTCTGAACCACGTCCCTATGATGCTGTTTGTGGATAGTTTGATGTAGGGTTAACCAATGTTAACTACATCATAGTTTGATGTAGGGTTAACCAATGTTAACCCTACATCAGATCTCGTGACCTAATCTTTTAAATTGCTGCTCCACTTATTACAAAACATTGGTGGTTCCTTACATAAATCACCCAAAATAGGGTCGGCTTGTATTATGTGCCAGTGAAGCAAAACTGCACATTTCAAAATGGTGGAGCTGATAGAATATGTGGTCGAGAATATAATCCGTTCAGGATTTTCTCTTGCACCAGATCTTAATAGCGAAGACATGTCTAATTTCATGCATTTTTCAATCGCATCATTTATTTTGGTTTCAGCATATCCTCTCTGTATAAACTTGTCACCCATTTTCTTTAATTCACCTGTCAGTTTCGCTTTGTCTGATGTTATCCTTGCAACCCATATAAATTGGGAATAGGGAAGTCCTTTCTTTAGTGGCAGGGGGTGAAAGCTGTCTACTGCAAGCAAAGTATTTTTATCTGTGTTTTTATTGTAGACCAAAGTTTCCATCTGCAAAGCTTATTGCGACATCCAACTAATGTATCAATGAAGTACTAAAATTCAAAGTTAACCTAATAGTACCATCTATGAGTTCAGAACATTAAAAAAAACATAGAAAGTCTTGCTTGCCTCCAGTCCACACCACAAATAGGTCATCTATAAATTGAACATAAAAAAGAATATGTTTGGATAATGAATGTGACATAATATGTTTTTTCTCATAATTCTGCATAAACAAATTACCATACACCGGGGCCATATACCAACCCATCGCGGGTCCCCGGCATTGCAAAAAAAATTTTGTTATTAAATAAAAATATTTGTATGCAAAATAATATGAAGCAATAACATTACAAAATCAACTGGTGGACCATTGTAGTGTGGACTGGAGATGATAGCCTCCCGCACACTCCATTCCCTCTTCATGTGGGATGTTTGTGTACAGGTTAACAATGTCAAATGTTACCAATAAAATGCCCCTGGGGGGTATAGAAAGCAAATTCAATTTATTCAGGAAATGAGTTGTATCCTGTGGATAGAACTCAGTATTCTGTACTACTGGCTGTAGCCAGAAATGTACATATTTAGAAAGACTCTGACATAATGACCCCCAGGAGGATATTATCGACCTTTCGGGGGTATTTTGCAATGTTTTGTGTACCTTCAGAAGAATGTATAACAAAGGTGTTACAGAGAAATCCTGTTTCAAAAATCTGGCTGTTTTTTAACCCAACTAGTAATTATTTAATCCTAAATAAATTACATTATCAGTCTCCTTTTTGTAGGTTGATGTGGGATCCATACGCAATTTGGTGTAATTGGACTCATCAGATAGCTGTCTAGAAACCTCTTTTATAATAATCCATTTGATTTAGAATTACAATTCCCCAACCCTTATCTGCTGGGCGAATCATAATCTCTTTGTTATTCTTCAATGTATCAATGGCCTGTCTCTGTCTAGGGGTAAGGTTCAAGAAATAAGTTTTTTGTTTTTTAATTACAGGCAATGTTTCTCTTTTCACTAATGAGATGAATGTGTCAATAAAGGGGGTATTAATGATAGGTTCAAAGGTACTTTTAGATCTAAATTGCCCTGAACTTGCAATGTTATTTTCTTTATTACCATAGAAGTATTTTAACTTTAGTTGTCACTGACATTTATACAGATCTATTTCAACATCAATGGGTTTTTGTTTATGCATACCTACAAATGTAAGCCCCTTAGACAAAACCTCCATTTCATCTTCAGATGGACTATATTTGGACAGATTAAAAACTATTGTTTCTTTCTGCCCCTGCTTTTGCCTCATGTAGATTTGCTTCTGATTTGATTTATTTATCCTCCCTACCCTTCTACAGGGTTTCCATTTAGAGCTTTCCCCAAAAAATGGGTATTTTTCTCTTTCAAAAGAAAAAACTTTAGGTTGCTATTATCTGAGTCACTTTGTGAAGTTTGTGATTCCAGATCTGTAAAGGATCTGTTTCCCCGAGCTTTCCTGTTGCCTTGACCTAACCTCCATAGACATCTAGAACCTCTCCCCTGTACCCATTGGTAAACTTTTCCATCCTTAAAATCCTCACGTACATTTTTATACATCATTTTCTTAAATGCTAACAAATCAGTTCTGAATGATGTTACAGCTGTATCCAATTTAGCTAACCATTCTTCCTTATCACTTGCCAAAATTTCCAAACCAGTGACCTAACAAGAAGCAATTTCCTTTTCCAATATACTGATTTCCAGATTGACTTGTATTACTGAAATTACAGAAATCATCAAATCTAGAGAACATTGATTCAATATCATGCACCATTGGTGACAAAGGCCCTCATTCAGAGCCGTACGCTCTGAGCAGAGCGCACGCTCTGAATGAGGGCCGGCCTCCATGAAAATGGAGCGTCCTCCTGGACGCTCGTATAGCTGTGGGTCACCACCCACAGGCTATACGAGCGTGCATTTTGATGGCCGCGATGGTCGTGACCATCGCGACCATTGAAACTGCGAGCCGGAGCCTGCGGTTGAGGTTTTCAACTGCAAGCTCCGGAGTGATTTTGGCTCTATCAGAGCCAAAATCACTCCCACTGACATCACTAGTGATGTCAGTGGGCCGGCTTCTGACGGGAGGCGTTCACGTGGGAACGCCCCCGTCAGGGAGGCATGCCCCCGGCACGCCTACCAAAGGGGGCGTGCTGTCAATCAACATCGACAGCATGCCCCCTTTGATCAGACACAACGAGAGAAGGACTTTCCTTCGCTCGTCGCGTCTGGCGCATGCGCACGACGGAGCTCCCTCCGTCATGCACATGCTCAGTCCAGAACATCGACCCACTTGCGAGCGGACAGCCGCTCGCGAGTGGGTCTGAATCAGGCCCAAAATTCTTTATTATTCCTTACCAAATTTTTAGTATTATGGGCACTGGGGAGAAGCAGTAGTATATAGAGTGTTAGTTCTAAATTTCGTGAGCAAAGTAGGTATCCCAGCCAAGGGACTCTAGCTTGCTTCCAGAGGCTGGTTGACGGACTCAGACTGAAGTTCCTGTTGTTGACATGCAGAGATGTGCGCCACTTCCGGTAGCCAGAGTGTGGGCATTGCGGGATGAGAACTCTCTGAAGCTTGATTGAGTCTCACATCAGGTGAGTACATGGTTTGGGGAGAGAAGGGAGGAGACAGGTGGCCAGGTGAGTACATCTAGCTGTTTAGGTCTATCAGTTAGTGTGCTGCCCCTGGAAGAAGGTGCCAGAGTGCACCAAAATGGTCATCAGGCACTGTGCACTTAATTGTCAAACCCCAGCTGTGGTTCCATACATGGTGGAACGATGAGTATCATGAGCTTTTCAATGTGACATGCAACCACCTTTTGACTATTTGCACCTTATTGCAAATCTCCACATGGAACTGATTGCTGGGCATGCATATTATACGATATAAAATAACTTTTATTTGCTGACCGTCTATCATCTGGACCAATGTTATATTTGAATCTTCTATGATCATGCACCAGTTTTTGACTTTTGTAACAGTGTGCAGATTTGCCTGTTTGAATATATATATATACTCTGTGTTGGATTCTGTGCTGCTGCTACAAGTCTTGCTGTCTGGACTATTGTGGCTGTCTGCTAATTCACCAGTTTGCTATCCAGACTAACTGTCCTATAATTAACCCTCTGGATTCTGGTTCTGATTCTGCAATTACCCTGACCCTGTAAAGTATCTGGATCTACTCCAGCCAATGGGCTGTGATCACCTTTGTATTGTATAAGCCCCTACTGCCTGGGCTTAAGTCCTGGTGGCCACCTAAGGACCAGTGAGTGTATTCAACTCTATGGGAACAATGTGTGGTTACTATAGGCAGAAGATCTCAGTAGGAGGCTCTAGGGGTCTTGTACATACACAGGGGTGTTTCATAACATTTAGTTGTTTATATAAGTTAGGTCCAGCCACTTTGTCCAAATCTTTTCTGACCCTCACATCCTGTTTTGTTTACTGTTGTGTTTTGATGGTTTTCTGTTTGCCAGTTTTTCTATTGCATAGTTATTTAATGATTTTGGGTGACTGCACCTTATAGAATTTTGTGCAAAAAATGTATTGTGTGCCAGAGATTGAGGGTGTCATGGTCTGATTATTTTGTAAATCCGGCTCAGGACCCTTGGGTCTGGCCGACGTGCATGAGAAGCGAGGTGGCTTGATCCAACTCTGGCCCTTGAGTATGAACAGAAGGCCGGAACACTATTGCTAGTGTATGAATCATGGACTTGTGATATGCAAGGATGCTAGACTGGAACCGAGACGAATATCCAGGCTACTGGGCAGCCCCTCACCTAGTGACCCCTGGAGGCTAACCAGACCAGGGATATGCTCCAGCGACATGGGTAACCCCAGAACTCAGAATAGCATAGTACTGGTATATAGGGACTCAGAACTCAGGCCAAGAATCAAAGTCTTATGTATAAAGCATACAACTTAGGAAAGTTGCAACCCTGGTACAGCTCTAACGTGCAGGGGCGTAGAGAGCCACGCCGGGCCCCGGTAAAGAGGGGGCGTGGCCTAATTTCAGAAGGCGTGGCCACGCCCCCCTGAAAAAAAAAAGAGTTTTGCAGCGCCGCGAAGCGGCGTTGCACGCCGGGGAGGGGGACCTGTGAGCCCCTCAGCCCGGTGCAAAGCCAGTGGGGGGCGTGATCAGTGTGATCGCTCCCCCCTTCAGGCATAGTAGATTGCTGTGGCTGCTACTTAGCAGCCGCAAGCAATCTCCCGCTGCAGCCCAGCACACGCTGTGTGCTGGGCTGCTGCAGAGGGAGGAAGTGAGGGGGGGTGCCGGACCCGGGCCCCCGCCGGGCCCCTCTGGAAGCCCGGGCCTGGGTAAACTGTATCCGCTCCCCCCCCTCTCGGCGCCCCTGCTAACGTGAGACCTGGAACTGGAACCAGTGAGGAACTCAGAAACATAGAGTTGGAATAAGTAATACAGCTACTGAGCACCTCAGTGCCCATACTGTATACTTCTCACTGAGCCCTAGCCCTGGACCCAGCACCCTTCTCTGAACCAGCCCAAGACTACAGTACACAGTGCAGGGAAATCAATACCACTTAGCTGAATAGTTAAGTATATACCTGGACAAGCACTGAGCACAGAGTAGAACAGCATGAAGAACTAACATGCAATGTCCCAGTGGTCTGATGGAATAGGGCTGCAGGTGAGTATACTGACTCAATATAGGCAGGTAACAGTTAACAGGTAAATGAAAATAGTATACTTGCAGGCTGGGGTGCGATGGTTAAGCTGACTTGCATGCAGTATAGGAACTGCAGAACTGGCAGGTAATGTAGCACAGCGGTGAATGACTCTCAAGATGGAAGACAGCATGGATGCTGCAATGCTGGCATGTGTTGGAGACACATCAACCGGTGGATAGTGGTCTGTGTGCAGCGTGAAAGCTGCAGTGCTGACAGATGTTGGAGATGCAGTGGCAGGTGGATTGCGGGTATATATATATATATATATATATATATTTAACTATAATAATTTAACTAAACCTTAAAATATGTTTTTATGGTACTGTAATGTTGATTAGTAGCAGTAAGTATATTTGGGCAAAGAGTACTGGTTGCCCTTTGTATTACTGTGTCTGGTGTCGGTAATAGTGCCGCAAGCTGCACATGTACATTTCACAGACATTAGTGATAGTTTAAGAATCGTGGCATAGTGATACAACTCAGAGTGATTTGGTCCTGTCAGAGAAAGAGAAGCCAGTTTCAAAGTGATACATTATATTAGAACTGTCCGCACAACTGATAGCCAGACTTGTGTTCGCTCCCATCCAGTAAACACCTCCCTGTGGCTGCTGCTGCTGCTGAGCTATAGATGGTTCAGATTGGATAGAAGCCTTGGCTGACTGGTGGCCTTTATGGAGCCCTCCTGCGGTTAGAAATGCTGTTGCTTCTACTAGAGTTGGAAACAGATTTGAAGCGGTTGGGAGCAGAGGGACCTGGTCCGGATTGGTGCCAAAGGAAAGACTGAGAAAACATCATAAGTTGGAAACCAAATTGATGGTATGGCCAGAATCCAATGGATGGGAGTTCACTATAGGATACTTGGAGCCCTTTCCTAGGTAATAGTGCCGCAAGTTGTACATATACAATTCACAGACATTGGTGACAGTTAAAGAAGGGGGCAGAGTGATACAGCTCTGAGTGACTTGGTCGTGTCAGAGAAAAAGGAGCCAGTTTCAAAATGGTATATAAGAGTTGTCAGCACAACAGACAGCCAGACTTGTGTTCGCTCCCATCCAGTGCGCACCTCCCTGTGGCCACTGCTGCCGAACTATAGACAGAGTTGCAAACAGCAGAACTTAGGCACAGGGGAGAGCGTAGTGTGAGGAGAAGTCTGGGTCCTACCTCTAAATTAGGGACCAGCTGAGGACAGTCCGGCTGGAGCATCAGGGAAATAGAGGTGTTGGGTAGCTAGCCAGGCAGTGTCTGCAGGGGCGCTGAGAGGGGGGGGCGGGTACTAATTACCCAGGCCCGGGCTTGCTGGAGGGGCCCAGCGGGGTCCCGGGTCCAGCACTGCTCCCCCTTCCTCTGACATCACAGCAGCCCAGCACATACTGCTGATTGCTGGGCTGCACCGGGAGACTGGTCATGGCTGCTAAAGCAGCAGCAAGAGCAGTCTACTATGACTATGGGGGGAGCGATCATGCTGAACGCGCCCCGCATTGGCTGTGTGCCGGGCTGAAGTGTACACAGTGCCCCCTCCTCAGAGTGAAAATTATATTTTTTCTAAGGGGGAGTGACCACGCCTCCTGCAATTAGGTCACGCCCCCTGTCACCTGGGCCAGGCGCGGCTGTCGGTGGCTCTGACTGTCTGCATCAGCTACTTGGTGGGAAGTGATTTAGAAGCCAGCTGAAGTATAGGAAACTCTGTCCAAGTACACAGTGTGAGATTCCCCACTGGCCACTAATGATAGGTCCAGTGTAAAAAGCTGGGGGAGTGACAGCTAAAGAGATTCACAGGCAGCCAATTGTAGGAAAACTGTACTGGTAGGGTAAGATAAATATTGACTGCACTGTACACATTACAAGTAGCACTTGAATGATGCAGGCTAGTACTGGCTCTAATTACTCATAGAGCCTATATACAAAGTAATAGACAGCTCTGCTATATTAATGAGATTTCTTCTGGAGTATAACCAGCATATGTATATATATATATATATATATATATATGTATATATATATACATACATATGTAGAAAGGGAAAGGCGGCACTCACAGGTCTGATGAAATGAAAGAATCAAACTTGACAACTGTGTCTGCCTTGTTCAACGTTTCAGTCTCACATGACATTTATCAAGAACATGTGCACGAAGGGGCGAGACAGCAGGAGACAAAGTAGCACAGTTTGTGGAGACAGAAAGTAGCACAGTTTGTGGAGACAGAACGACGTGGATGGGGGTACAGAGTGCCAAAATGATTGGAAATTTTTGTGAAATTTCAGATTATGTCTAAGAAGCCTTCATGGGACATGTGAAACTGTAAGAAGTTTTGTCTGTGGAACTTCATTGCTTATAATATATTAACCATAAGGGACGGGAGCAGAAAACCGGGCCACCTGCAGGGGAGAAGGACAACAAAATGGATCTCCCTGATCCATGCCTACATCTGTCTGCTATCGCACGTGACTTAATGAATATGCAAATCATTAGATCATGTACGATAGACCAAGGCATCATTTTTTAAATGGGCAACACTGCCGAACTCTGCAGAATGGCTGGCAGGGACTGAATCCTCTCAGATCCAGGCCTGCTGCCAACACAGCACCACTGCCAGTGGGTCGCACCACTATCGCTAATGCCTGCACCACGCTGGATCCCGCTGCCTCCGATGATGCTGCCGCTAACACCCGTACATTTGCCGGGTCCCCATCGTTGCTAACTCCCACTACCTATGCTGGGTCCCAACCACTGCTAATGCCCCCTACATCGGCCAGGTCCCACCTCCGCTAATGCCCGCAAATGACCGCCATCTTTGAGCACCCAAGTGAAGCCAAAGTGAGTACACCCCCTGCAGGATGTCACTTACTGAGGCTGCACAGCAAGTTGAAGCTCCCTATCTATATAGTGGGGCATTTGTAAGGTAATAGTTTAAAAACTGTACCTTTCATAATTACCTGAACCCCAAAAGGCCTTACACTGGAACAATAGCTACCTAATAAAACAAACCCCAAGTCTAAATTTGTCCTGTATCCTGACTTATGCCTTCCCAAAAATCCGCCCTTAGACGACAGCAGAAAAGTCATCCTAATTGAGAGTGGCCAAATAAACTGACAGTTGGAAATTTAGATTACTCCCAAATCCTCATTTTTTAGTTTCTTGCCCTGAAATTTCATTTGCAGCACAGAGTGACAGTTCCACCCGTCCATGCCAAATTTAAGCTTGGTATGTCCAATAGCTTTTGAGGTGTAGCCCCTTAAACACCATGCCCCCCCCCGCCCCTCAGGAATTCTCTATAGGAGAATTCTGTTTTTTTTTCGATTCAGCCTTAATATATATATATATATATATATATATATTGGAGCTACTAGACTCTAACCCACCAATACCAACCCATCTATGAACTGGAGCTCCATTTTTTATTTCAATTAAAAATATATATGCATATGTATGAGGACTACACCTATAGTATTGATAAGTAATTCTGGTACCAGTAAACACAAAATAAACAGTTATATGCACTTTACTGTGTAATGTTAGTGAATGTCTAATTACTTGTATTGTATAGCTTAATTATTAGACATACAGTATTTGTATAGGTACACCTTGTGTCTTTGAATCTCTAGGTTGATTCTAGAGGGTATATTTACTAAGATTCGAGTCTGATTGAGTTTTTTTTTTTAACTCGATTTGCATCGCCGAAACTCGGATGATTTGATACTACTGAAACTCGCAAATTTACAAAGAAGTGCGTTTAGCTGAGAGTGAGTTGGCCGATGGTGAAGCAGATGAGATTTCTCCCCCGAGTTGCAGTGTCTTCTCTATGACTAACTCTCCTGAACAAGTAGCCTGCACATATCAGTGAGATATGTGAAGGCTGCTTGTGTGTAATACCTGTAAAAAAAGATAGAGGCCCTCATTCAGAGGCGCTCACAAAATGCGAGCGGATGCTCTGAATGTGGACGGTCGCTTGTGTTTTGAAGTACGGCCTCCTGGTCGCTAGCTAAGCTTTAGCGACCGACCAAGTTGATGGTCTCGATGGTCAAGACCATCGCGACCATCGGGGTTTACGACAAGACCCTAAGGTTGGGTCTCGGGAACCGCAAGCCCCAGGGAGATTCCTGCTCTGATCGAGCAGGAAGCTCCCCACTGACATAATGATTCTGGATCAGAACCTCTATACACACCTTCCTATACCTTCTAATGTCCTGCCTATACCTTCTAATATCCTGCCTATACCTTCTAAGGATGACGCTAATTTGCGTACGCAGTCATACCATAAATAAAGACTTAGACGTGGAATCTGTGGTTCCAAAGCACAAGTGTTATTCAGGTAAAAGCTCAGACAGTTACACGCAATTGATCTAGACACAATTTAGGCGCAAAAGCAAATTATACAGACCCAAGTACAGTATACATACACAGCGCTTCCGGACCCGGAGATTGGCATCAGCAAGAGACCCCAAGTCATACAGCATTCAGCACAAAGACTAAGAACCAGCGTTCGAGCACACATATTTATACCTCCCCCAGAATAAACAGGACAATAGGGAAGTTTGTTGCTGATGTCATTGGTTCCCAGGGGAGAAGCATCTGTTACAGCACATTTAACAGGCTGGTTCAAATAAACTCTCCCTGCCTCTAACAGCTGGGGATCTTTCTCTTCACGCCCCCTGCAACATCCTAACAGTTGTTCATGAAATATACATTTTGTTGCTTGTAGGCTCTGCGATCCATATCTTGAGTTTGCATGATGCGACCTCCCCACTGATAACACCGCAATACTGTAAAAAGAATACGCATCAGTACAAAACCAAACACGACTTGTTTAGCATGTATAATACCTTAGTTATCAAATACCTTTATTTCTCAGCATTTAAACTAACTGAACCAACTTAAATCATACACTTTAAGCTTATTGAACCTTATGTGTGAATATGTAATGTGTGGGTACTCAGGGTTTGATATAAGGACGCTAGTTAACTTGGGGCAGATGCGTGCGCATAAAGCTAATAAAACAGCGGTTTCATACAAAGTCCTATGCATTCGCTAATATGAGACTAGTTAACAGCGCAATTGTGCGTATTAATGTTTGTATGAGAAATGGTGACAAATGCAATTGCATGGTGCTAATAGTATCATCGCCACATGTACTAAAATGTGAGTTTATCTAAAATGGCACTTAGGCGGCCATTCGCAAAATGGCGTCTTGCGATCTCATTTCCAAGATGGCGTCTTGCGGCCAGTCGCAAGATGGCATCACCGCGATTACATTTTAAACTGAACTTGTCTCAGCCAATTATTCAGCTTCGACAATCCACCCTTTGATAGCAAACAACATGCTATCACAATCTGCTATTAGAATTTAATTTAGGCTTACATTTACATATTATTTGGTGTTATTATTGGATGGCACAAGATGGTTCCTTATCCATCAATAATGTGTTTCTGGGTGGGGACATAAAACTACTATTAAACGCACACCGCAGATCTTGGAAGATCATGTGAAAGGTGTGGGAATGCACCAGTCTTATAAAAGCAGTCTTGAAGGGGAATTGAGACTTTACATTATCTCAGGTTTTCTATAAATAACATTTCAATAATACATTCTATGCATGTCTAAATATAATACATCAAACGATAGTATTTCCTAGTTCAGGGTTGTAATGCAGTTCTATATTTACCTCGGTATACATATTGTCATTTCTGACCACCATCATAGTTTCATTCTTTCATTTCACTCTGTTTTTACATTTTCCACACTTCAACACAATAGGAACACACCGAACGCATATGCCAATTATTATGATGACAATCAGTATAAGGATTAAGAATTTGCCTATGCTGGCGATCACTTCCTGGACCCATTCCCCTAGACCTGAGAACCATTTCACTGGGTTCAGCCATGACACCCATCCTTCTATCTTCTTCCCTACTTCAGCCACTGAAGCATTATGGTTCTAGCGAAATTCCCACTTTAGCTGCAGAATTTCATCCATCTTCTGGTCTATCACCTCCTTAGGGTCGCTGGTATCATTGGTGACATAGGTGCAACATTTCACTCCAAATTGAGTGGCCAATGTTATGCAATACCTTCCAGTAACAGCAGTTAAATAATTCAACACTAGCCTGTGTTGCACCAGTTCTTTCTTGTAAGCTTGCAATTCTCTCCCTGTATACCTGAATGTGTCATCGTACATCTCGGTGATATTATCTATTAATTTAGCAAGTTCCTGGATATATCTAAAATTTAATGTACCCCGAGCGAT
This sequence comes from Taudactylus pleione, assembly GCA_031769625.1. Classification (NCBI taxonomy): domain Eukaryota; kingdom Metazoa; phylum Chordata; class Amphibia; order Anura; family Myobatrachidae; genus Taudactylus; species Taudactylus pleione. The sequence continues at coordinate 681,284 of JAUIMM010001299.1, forward strand.
CCTGGTGGGATCCAATGTGACCACAACTTGAAAGCCAGTTGTCTCACTGATTAACTGAGTGGCTTCATGTATATCACCAGGTACCATATTTCTTTAGCCTCTGTGTTCATATTGTGTGTGAAGATATGGTGACGGTGTGAAGTTATGTATACCAAGCATTTCAACATGTGTGAGGGTCATAACTTCTGGGACTACTCTTCCCAGGTAACACAAACCTTCAGAACTCAGGGAGAGCCATTTATACGCTTTTCTTCCACAGATGAAATATACATTATCAGGGAGAACATAAGGAATGGTATGCATCATTATCATTAAGCACATTTCCCTTGCAAACAATCCTATTTCTGGTTCTTCCATCTGGTACATGCAAGTTTCTGGCTGTATTATTTTAGCACAATAACCATTTGGCACCTTATCAATAATTTCTTTGGTGGAACTCAATGTATACCGATCCCTAAAATGTTTCCCACCAGACTTAATGGAGTGCAGCAGGTCATGGTTTATGGACTCATTATCAGCTCTTTGTGAGAAGGTCATCGTCTGATTATTCCCCTTCACTTCCCAACTCCCGGGTTTATTGGGGTTGGTTATGTTTAGGCACAAAAGTGATCTATCTACTTGGAATTGATGGAGTTTGAAATGAGGTGGTTTGGATGAGAGGAATTTTCCATCCAATGTTTTCCCTTTTTGCAATTCTAAAATTTCCGTGATATTCAGCAGAAATGGCACCAACCCTACATTATGATGTCCCTGTGGCACATGTGTACACACCCAGCAATCAGTTTGATTTAACACTTTGCCTACCATGCTATGATAATCCTCTAGAGGATACCCACCCCAGTACAGATTATATTTAGGTTGGCACCGTTGGATACAGTTCTTGTCAACTAGGGACCCACAAAGCTCACAAATACAGGAATCTTCAGACGATAAACCTCCACACCTTCCCCGAGTATCCGGAATGACAGCTCTCTTAAAAATAACAGTACTAAGATTGGTCAGACACTCCCCTGATTGGCATTGCACTCCTCCTGATTCCACTCCATCAGCACTACCATCAGCTCCCATTTCCTCAATCGGTCCCCCATCACAGACACTGGATATCCCCGGACTGACCAGGATGGTGAACACTCTAAAAGAGAATATGAAAATGAACACAGCAGGCCCGTCCATTGTCACAACAAGACCTGCAAATTTCTCTCAGTTCAGGTATCTCACTACAACCTGTTCAATCCTCCCAGAACAAGCTCGCGATCGCCAGGTCCACGCTATCAGCTTTGTCTCCGACTTGTTTCTCCACCGGCTGATTGACCTTTTTGCAGTGAGTGGAATGGACCCAGGTATCTCTCTCGGCCACCTTCAAAGATGTAGTACTTGTCAGCAGCACCTGGTACGGACCTTCCCACCGATCAGTCAAACACCCTGAACGCAAGAAATTTCTGATCATTACATATTCTCCTGGTTCAACATCATGACAGTTCGTTCCAGGCATATCATTAGATAACAATTTCAGTTTCTGCTGCTGTTGCTTTAACTGCTTACTCATACATATAAGATACTTCACAGTTACCTCATTGTTACCCTTTAGATCTTCCTGTGGACTTATATGCAAATGAGGTTGTCTACCGAACAATATTTCAAATGGGGACAGATTCAGAGAAGGTCTAGGAGTGGTCCTTATGCTATGTAGGACCAAAGGTAATGCTTCTGGCTATTCTAGTCCAGTCTCTGTCATGATTTTACTTAACTTATTTCTAATAGTCCCGTTCATCCTCTCTACCTTGGCACTGGCTTGCGGTCGGTAGGGGGTGTGAAGTCGGCTATTAATACCCATCAGCTTACACATGTTTTGAAAAACATCACCTGTGAAATGGGTACCCCTATCACTCTCGATGATTTTTGGGATACCGTACCTGCATACAAATTCCTGAACTATTTTCTTGGCAGTAATTGCAGCAGTATTAGTGGCCGCTAGGGTAGGCCTCAACCCAGCTAGAAAATACGTCTGTGCACACTAATACATACTTAAGGTTCCTGCAGGGTGGTAATTGGATGAAATCAATTTGTATCACCTGGGAAGGTCCATCAGTCGGTGGAATGTGGGACGGTTCGGTAGGGATCGCTTTCCCTATGTTCTTTCTCAAGCAGGTCAGACAGGACATTGCTATCTTCTCTGCTTGTGAAGAAAAACCTGGTGCACACCAGTATGCCCTCACCAACTTGCACATACCCTGTTTACCCAGATGAGTCAGACCATGTGCTGCCTCAGCCAGGCTGGGGTAATATGTCTTGGGGGCTACTGGCTTACCATTTCCGTCCCTCCAGAGCACAGAGGACTCTTGCCCACATCCTTTGGACTTCCAAATGGATTTTTCCTGAATCGAACACAAATTTTGCATCTCAATTAATTTCAGCATATCAATAGTTTGGAATTACATAATTGTTTCAGTTTGAGAAAACATTTTTAACCCTGCTGCCCATTTTGCAGCTTCATCAGCTCTGTTGTTGCCCAGTGACACCGGATCATCCTCACATGTGTGGGCTTTGCATTTAATTATTGCCACTGCTTTGGGCAGTTGGATTGCTTCTAAAATATGTTTTATGTGTCAGGAATGTGCAACCGGTGTGCCTGCTGCTGTCATAAAATTTCTCAGATGCCATAGAACTGGCAGATTTGCCTGCTGCCAGTTCACATGCTCTAGTCAGTGCTACTAACTCTGCCACCTGGGCTGAGTGAGGAGGACTGAGAGGTTCAGTTTCTATGATGTCTGTGTCATTTACAACAGCATAACCTGTACATAATTCACCTTGTGTCTGTTTGGCTATGACAAGTCCCATCCGTATAAAAAGTTACATCCACATTCTCTAAAGGTGTGTCATGTATGTCAGGTCTAGCAGTAAAGGTCTGATTCAGATATGTCATACAATCGTGCGTATCATTATGTCTGCCGAACTCACCTCCCGCCAGCAACTCCTCTCCTTCCACCCTTTGTACATCATGTTGTACATATGGTAGGTATGTTGCTAGATTCAGCGTACTGCAACGTTTAACAGTAATATTTGCAGGAGCGATTAGAGCTAGTTCCCATTTGGTGAACCTAGCCGAGGAGACGTGTCTGGTTTGAGCTGAGTTCAACAGAGCAGATACAGCATGGGGAGTGTAGACAATCATATCATGGCCCAATACTACGTCCTCACTTTTACTCACCAATAGTGCGGTAGCTGCTACACTTCTCAAACAGGTGGGGAGTGATCTTGCTACCGTGTCCAATTGGGCACTGTAGTATGCTACGGGCCTACTGGCATCACCATGTTTTTATGTAAGGACACCTGCAGCACAACCATCGGCTTCCATGCAATACAAATCAAAAGTTTTTTTTATAATCAGGTATTCCCAATGCAGGAGCTCTTGTCAGACTATCCTTAAGATAAAGGAAAGCCTGTTCTGATTCCTCTGTGTGTATGACATGATTGGGCTTTGAGGAAGAGACTAAGGACCTCATTCAGAGCCGGTCGCACAGAGCGTGCGGTCAGTCTGAATGAGGGGAGGATGTCTTGAATTTTCAAGACATCCTCCTTTGCGGTGGTAAGGCTGTGGGTTAACCCCCACAGCCTTATGACTGCCTAAGGTGATGGTCGCGATGGTCAAGACCATCGCAACCTTCGGGGCTTACAATGAGACCCTAGGGTAGGGTCTCCCTTGTCGTAAGCCCCAGAGAGCTTCTGGCTCTGTCTGAGGGCCACCACGTAAATGGTAGGCATTCCCATGGGAACTCCCCCGTTTGGGCTGCCACCCCCCCGGCCTGCCTTACAAACGGGGTGAGCTGTCAATCAACATCGACAGCTTGCCCCCTTTGGATTGAGACCTGCTACGACCGGCGCTGTCAGTCGTAGCGGGTCTCACGCATGCGCACGACGGTGCCATCGTCATCGTGCGCATGCTCTGTGGGGGGCCATCGACCCGGTCCGAGAGCATCGGTGCTAACGACCGGGTCTGAATGACCCACTAATTCCTGTAAAGGTAAGGCCAAAATACAAAAACCTGGTATCCACATTCTACAGTATCCACACATTCCCAAGAAGGTACAAATTTGCTGTTGATTCTGCGGCAGTGTCATGTTTCGTATGGCCTGGATTCTATCTGTTGTAAGGTGTCGTGACCCCTGGGTTAGACAGTGTCCCAAATATTTTACTCTGGATTGGCACGGCTGTAGTTTCTCCTTAGCCACCTTGTGTCCTGTTTGTGAGAGATGAAGTAACAAAAGTTTAGTATCATTCAAACAGGACATAAACGAGTCAGAACATAGCAATAAATCGTCCACATATTGAATTAGAACAGATCCATTGGCAGGTTGAAAGATTGTAAACAGTCGTGCAATGCCTGGGAGAAGATACTGGGGCTGTCTATGAAACCTTGGGGTAATCGTGTCCATGTGTATTGTAAACCTCTGTATGTAAATGCGAATAGATACTGACAGTCAGGATGGAGAGGCATAGAGAAGAAAGCAGAACAGAGGTCAATGACAGAGAAATGGGTTGCATTTGGTGGGATCTGCATCAAAATGACAGCTGGATTTGGCACTACAGGGAATTGGCTCTCTACTACCTTATTAACACCTCTATGGTATTGTACCAGCCTATAACCCCTCCCACCACTCTTCTTTACCGGGAAGATGGGACTGTTGGCTACACTAGCTGTACAGACTCAAATTCCCTGTTGTAATAATCGCTCAATTATTGGAAAAACCCCTAATTCTACCTCCTGTTTTAGTGGGTACTGGGAAATTTTTGGAGCTTGCCTTCCGCTTTTTACATTTACCATTACTGGGCTTACGTTTGCCATTAATCCAGTGTCTTGTCCATCTTTAGTCCAAAGGGAATCTGGAATTAGGGACAACATTTCATCTACCTTTGATGGAGTTTCATTTAAAACTGTAGAGTGATACATTATCCTTTGAGGAGTGTCTAACATATCACGCACCTCGTATACCATTCTCTCTGGGATATCTAAAAATACACCATCAGGTGTGCAATATATAACACATCCCATCTTACATAACAAGTCTCTGCGAAGTAGGTTAGTAGGAGCCGCAACAGCCAGGAGAAAAGAATGCCAGGTATGCAATGGCCCAATAGTAACCTCTGTGGACTTTGATAAAGGATAATGTTCCACTTTACCTGTTACACCCATTGTTGGTACTGTCTCGTTGGTCACAAACAGTATGGTGGTCGCTCACATCAACTTAATGACATTGCACAGGTGCTTGTAAAGGGTGAGGTTTACACTGAGCTACAGAAAAAAAAGGGATTTTCCCTCCAGCACACTGCAGCAAAATCAACAAAAATACTTCAATCCTACATGATAATAGAAATTCAGAGGAAATGGTTTACATGCATTTGCAAATATATGAATAAGCGCTGGGCCAATGTCAAGGCTCCTCTATACCAGCGTCCCTAACATTATCCTGCTGCTGCTGCGTATGGTATGAACAATTTCCTCTATGGGTGCAGAGGACACTAACACTTCCCTTGCTGTTACCGATGGAGATGGAGGCATCTATCATCTATCTATCATCTGCACAGCATGGGAAATGGCAGACATTACAATAGGCTCATCATCCGTGTCATAAACATTTTCTTTATAGATGCATAAGAGAGGGTACAAGTTGCTTGTTACATTTTTATGGGTATTTTTGGTAACTGTACTTGCACCTCCCTCCACATAAGGTGGGGGAGGTGAGCGTGAACTGCTGGCAATACTCTCCGCGATGCTACCTTGCCGCACATGCACACCATTTTGCGGCTCGCCCGTATTGCAATTCAGCGTCACGGATGTATTTTCTGGCAATGTGCTCATGACGCTAGTTTGTGTCGTTTGCACATTTTTAAGCCACGCATCCCCTTCATGCTGCCACAGTTTTAAACATTCAAAATATTTAACCTTTTTCTCTCGGGAGTGCATCAAGCTGATGTGATCCTGGAAATTGTCTAACACATTTTTATCAAAACTACCAATTCTGGGAAATGGTCTAACACTCTTCCTCGTCATATTAAACCATAAATCACAATACCTGATTGCATAAGAACCGTACTTGGTATGCATGATACGATGGGCTGATCCGATCGGCGCCTCCATTAGCAGCACATCATTGCCTAACATCTCTACTGTTTGCGTGGCTTCCATTCTGAGACAACTCCTATGCTTTTCAATAAAGATTTAAACCGGTGAAAGACAATCAAGATACTTTCACTTACCTGTGGACAATTTAAGTCGGCGGCGCCCACACACCTGGATAAGATTTAGTAAGGCAACTTCCACACCTGGATAAGATTTGAAAAAGGCAATTTCCACACCCCGATAAGATTTAGTAAGGCAACTTCCACACCTATGAGAGTTTATGTCAGCTACTCTCACGCACCTCTCTACAACAAAGACAACATGTACATCTGCTACTGTGTATAGAATGGTAAAGCTGCTTACCGAGCAGCTACACTAACCCTTGCACCTAGCCCTTAAGGATAATACAATACCCTTAACTTTGCTAAACAAATATTCACTGTTACACACTTTTTTCCTGCTCAGAAAAATACACGTTAACCCAGATATTGGTAATAGAAAAAAATGTAAACCTCAAAGGCTTTGTTCAAACACGTGGCAGCACAACCGGAAGTACGTATACGCTATTGTGCAACCAGTCACATACACATTAATGCGACTACCACACAACCATATAGTGGCTTTTTAACTGCGTACACAAAAGCGCATCTTTTGCTATGTGCAAACTTGCGACTTAGCTGCGTACTCAGGACTGCGAAACCCCTTTAAACGTAAGGTTATATCAACAGAGGAAAACAAACTTTTTCCTCTCTTGTCCCTGGATTCTAGTTAGCTTCCTTGATTCACACGGAAATGGATAGCGATCTTTCAGCACAAAGCGGTTGCAGGCAAACCCTGCATGTGGCCACTCCACCCTTTGCTGAAATATCGATAGACGTATGTACCATGTGAGCAGGTAAGTGACTTCACTACGAGCCCTCAACTAACGATACTGGATCAGAACCTCTATACACACCTTCCTATACCTTCTAATGTCCTGCCTATACCTTCTAATATCCTGCCTATACCTTCTAAGGATGACGCTAATTTGCGTACGCAGTCATACCGTAAATAAAGACTTAGACGTGGAATCTGTGGTTCCAAAGCACAAGTGTTATTCAGGTAAAAGTTCAGACAGTTACACGCAATTGATCTAGACACAATTTAGGTGCAAAAGGAAATTATACAGACCCAAGTACAGTATACTTACACAGCGCTTCCAGACCCGGAGATTGGCATCAGCAAGAGACCCCTAGTCATACAGCATTCAGCACGAAGACTAAGAACCAGCGATCAAGCACACATATTTATACCTCCCCCAGAATAAACAGGACAATAGGGAAGTTTGTTGCTGATGTCATTGGTTCCCAGGGGAGAAGCATCTGTTACAGCACATTTAACAGGCTGGTTCAAATAGACTCTCCCTGCCTATAACAGCTGGGGATCTTTCTCTTCACGCCCCCTGCAACATCCTAACAGTTGTTCATGAAATATACATTTTGTTGCTTGTAGGCTCTGCGATCCATAACTTGAGTTTGCATGATGCGACCTCCCCACCGATAACACCGGAATACTGTAAAAAGAATACGCATCAGTACAAAACCAAACACGACTTGTTTAGAATGTATAATACCTTAGTTATCAAATACCTTTATTTCTCAGCATTTAAACTAACTGAACCAACTTAAATCATACACTTTAAAGCTTATTGAACCTTATGTGTGAATATGTAATGTGTGGGTATTCAGGGTTTGATATAAGAACGTTAGTTAACTTGGGATAGATGCGAGCGCATAAAGCTAATAAAACAGCGGTTTCATACAAAGTCCTATGCATTCACTAATATGCGACTAGTTAACAGCGCAATTGTGTGTATTAATGTGTGTATGAGAAATGGTGACAAATGCAATCGCATGGTACTAATAGTATCATCGCCACATGTACTAAAATGTGAGTTTATCTAAAATGGCGCTTATGCGGCCATTCACAAAATGGCATCTTGCGATCTCATTTCCAAGATAATGTCTTGCGGCCAGTCGCAAGATGGCGTCGCCGCGATTACATTTTAAACTGAACTTGTCTCAGCCAATTATTCAGCTTTGACAGACATCACTGCTGATGTGGTAGCGAGCCCCGGAGCAAGAGAATTTCACTCTTGCTCCGGGACTTGCGCACGCGCAGTGCGGCCGCTGCGCGTGTGCTGGGCCTAAACATTGAACCACTTGCGAGCACTCAGCACTTGAGAGCGGGTCTGAATAAGGTCCAGAATCCCTGGACTTGGCAAAAAAAAGAGTGCCCTGAACCATGCCAGACAAGTATTGGTATAAGTGTTGTCATGTGGTTACATGTGGGTCACAGCCAATGAGCGGCTGCTATATGTAAAGCAGCCTCTGATTGGCTGCTGGGCTATGGGATTTCCTGAAGAGGCCCGTCTCCTGTCATTTGCGAAGTATTGGTATATTTGACAACACATACAGTATACCAATACTTGTCCGGCATGGATCGGGTCACTTTTTTTGTTTTTTTAGCCAAGTCCAGGGATTCTACGGAGATCAATGCAAGGACAGAGGAGAGTATAGCATCTTTTTTTCAGGTACCCCCATTGGATTCTACTTGGAGAAGGGGACAGAACAGCTGGCAGCAGGTAAGTATGTGTGAGTGAGGTAGGCGCATGTAATAAAGTTGGACTTTTATGGTGTATGTGTACTTTGTTTTTTTAACTATTTTTTTTACAGCAGAAGTACGGATGCCGGCTGCCTGCTGGCACTTGTAGTTCCACAAGTGCCAAAGGGCAGGCATGCTAGCACCTGTAGTTCAACTGTAAAAAACAATAGTTTCTATTTTTTACACTACTATTACCCTTGTACCCATAGTCCAGAGGTGCAGGAAAGAGCCCTCGGCTTTAGACTAAGCCTGGGGTGCTCAGGAGAGGGCAGGCCCATTCATTGGGTGGTCCTACCTCCCCTGAGATCCCTGACTTGGGCTGACCGGCTTGGGGTGCTTGCTGTGCAAATGCTTTGGAGGGGGTAACCCGGTGATAGGGTCTCCTGGCTGTGGCATTACACCCTGGCTTGATTGAGTCTGATGCTGGTTTTAAATATAGGGGGACCTCTATGCAATTTTCCCCATTTTTTAAAACCAGGACTGGCTTGCAAAAATACGGGGTGATTCTACTAGTTTTTTTCCCCATATTTTTAGGAACTAGGACTGGCTGAGCAGCCGGGGCTGGTTATGCTTTTGGGGGAGGTCCCTAAATCATTTTTTTTTTTACATTTCACTCTTTTTTTACTATTTATAGACAGAAACATACATGAATCACACGGATCTGTGTATTTTTCTGCTGAACTCACAGCTCACAGACAGGTGAATTGATTTCACGAATTTGGACAGGAGGTTTGTACAAACTAGGGGTGCGCACCAGCCACTTTTCGTGTTTTGTGTTTTGGTTTTGGATCTGGATCTTTCTTCGTGTTTTGGATCTGGATTGGTTTTGCCAAAACCACCCTTCCATGTTTTGGGTTCTGGGTTTTGTGTTTTGAATCTGTATTTTTTTGAAAAAAAGCATAAAAACTGCTAAAATCACAGAATTTGTGGGTTTTTCTGCTCCTATGCTATTATTAACCTCAATAACCTTAATTTCCACTCATTTCCAGTCTATTCTGAACACCTCACACCTCACAATAGTGTTTTTATGTCCAAAAGGTTGCACCGAGGTAGCTGGATGACTATGCTAAGCGACACGAGTGGGCGGTACAAACACGTGGCCCATCTAGGAGTGACACTGCAGTGGCAGACAGGATGGCAGTTTGAAAAACTAGGCCCCAAAGAGAACATTATGCAAAGATAAAAAAGAGGTGCAAGATGGAATTGTCCTTGGGCCCTCCCACCCACCCTTATGTTTTATAAACAGGACATGCACACTTTAACAAACCAATCATTTCAGTGCCAGGGTCTGCCACATGACTGTGGCTGAAATGATTGGTTCGTTTGGGCCCCCACAAAACAAGCTGGCAATTAATCTGTCCCTGCACAAACTGGCTCTACGGAGGCAAAATGTCGTCCTCATCCTCCTCATTCACCAATTCCTCAGCCTCTTCAGTGTTGTGTACATCCTCATCCTCACAGAGTATTAATTCGTCCCCACTGGAATCCACCACCACAGGTCCTACGTTCTGGAGGCTGGTCTCCCTGGAATAGTTGATAATTCATTTTTATGAACATCATCTTCTCCACATTTTGTGGAAGCAACCTTCTACGCCTTACCCAGTACAGGTACGGACTGTCTGACATGGCTACTTGGATGCTGTCACCGATGTAATCCTCTAACAGACAGATGCACACTTGTCACTGCTGCTTTGAGGATGCAGGTGCGGCTACAGCCCACACAATTCACAAAGACAGAAATAAAGTGAAGATTTTTTTATTTTTGTGGAGCGCACTTTGAGGGTTACACCACCCTTTAACAGACAGATGCACGCTTGTCGCTGCTGCTTTGAGGATGCAGGTGCGGCTACTGCGTATACATTTCACTCACAAACACAGAAAAAAAGAAAATTATTTTATTTTGGTTGGAGCGCACTTTGGGGGTTACACCACCCTTTAACAGACAGATGCACGCTTGTCGCTGCTGCTTTGAGGATACAGGTGTAGCTACAGCCCACACGTGAAATAGCCACACGTGAAATAAACAACACGGGAGAGAGAGAGTAAGGTGGAAATTTGAAAAAAATAAATAAAAGTAAAATAGCCACACGTGAAATAAACAACACGGGAGAGTAAGGTGGAAATTTGAAAAAAATAAAATAAAATAGCCACACGTGAAATAAACAACACGGGAGAGAGAGAGTAAGGTGGAAATGTGAAAAAATAAAAAATAAAATAGCCACACGTGAAATAAACAACACGGTAGAGAGAGAGTAAGGTGGAAATGTGAAAAAATTAAAATAAAATAGCCACACGTGAAATAAACAACACGGGAGAGAGAGTAAGGTGGAAATTTGAAAAGAATAAATAAAAAAAAAATAGCCACACGTGAAATAAACAACACGGGAGAGAGAGAGTAAGGTGGAAATGTGAAAAAATAAAAATAAAATAGCCACACGTGAAATAAACAACACGGG